>CM065745.1:49333247-49335747 GCA_033310375.1 Conus canariensis
GAGAGAAAGAAGGAGAGGGAGAGAGGGAGGGGGGGGGGGGGGGGAGACTGCAAGAATCTTGGAACACACCTGTCCCATTTTGCTGGCTTAAAAAAAAAAATGCATTTTTGACATACCCTATATCCCCCCTCTCCACAAACCCCCCCCCCACCCCCCATCCCCCACCCCACCCCCCTCATCCCCTTGACCTCCTTGTCATGTATTAATCCACCACTTTCTTCCATTCTCACCCACCACCCACCACGCTCCTTTAACCAGTTGTCTTGTTTTGTTTTTTATAAGCCTCAATTTTGAAGCATGTCGTTGTTTGTTTTGTTTGTTTGTTTGTATGTCTTTGTTTTCGTTGCTGATGCGGTTTCTGTTGTCAGAAGACCTGAAGAAAACGTGAAGAATATCTTTTGAGCGAGTCAATTAGTTTGTTGCTCATCTTTTTTTGTTGTTGTTGTTGTTGTTTTGTGGTTGTTTTTCTTGCTGCCTTCTCCCAGATGATGTCCTCCCACCCTCCTCCCCTTCCCCCCCCCCCCCCCCCCCTCACGCGTCCTTCCGTCCTCCTGCCCTGCCCTATTCACCGCTGTATTAGGTAAAGAAGAGCTCAAATGACAAACCCATCATTGAAAGAATGACTTACAAACACGCGCAAGCGCCGCGCACACACACGCACACAACACAGCACACACAAACACACAGCGCGACGCCCCCGCTCTCACACCACCGCACACGCACGCACGCTCGCGCCGCGCGCACACACACACACACACACACACACACACACACCCCGCACGCACGCACGCACGCACGCACGCACAATACACATTGCAATGCCCCGCTCACACACACACACTCATACAAACATGCCCCCAGCACGTGCGCAGCGTATAAACACAAACACATTCCCTCTCGCTCTCTCTCTCTCTCTCTCTCTCTCTCTCTCTCTCTCTCTCTCTCTCTCTCACGCACAAACACACACACACACACACACACCGCACAAGCTCACACCACACACACACACACACACACCTCACCACCACCCACTCCCCCAAAAACCCCCCCCCTTCCACACACACACACACACACATACTTACACCGCTCCCCCCACCCCCCCCCACACACACACCCCCCATAAGCCCCCAAACACACACACACACACACACCCACACACACACACACACACACACACACACACACACACACACACACACACACGCACACACACACACACCTGCAGCCCACATCACACACTGACATTTAAAGCACCCCCCCCCCCCCCACACACACACAACACACACGCCTACAGTCTCCAAACACCCACCCCCCACACTCACTCCCCCCCACCCACCACACACTACACACACACACACACACACACACACACACACACACACACACACACACACACACACACACACACACTGTCCTAGACCTATGGTTTCTGTTTTCAGTGACATCTGCCGCAGTGCCTCCTGTTAACATCCACAGATAGTGATCGGAGTCATCTCCCTGCTCTACACCACTCACAGCTTTCATCGTTCTTCTTTCCCTTTTCGCTCTGATGTGACAGCTTCATCTCTTCTAGCAGCATGTAAAGCACCCCCCCCTCCCCCCCCCACCCCCTCCCCCTGCCCCCTCTGTCTTCACAGAAGCGTTACAAATGGCCACATCTTTCATCGGAAAGCAATTCAGTAACCTGTTGCACTGGGCGCCGCACACAGTGTATCATTTCTCGTCTTTAATGGTTCTTGTGATGACAATTTCTGTTGCGCACGTCCTATTACATTAGGTAACTTGGTGAGTTATAAATTATGACAAATCAATGCATGAAATATATGCGTGGTGTGTGTGTGTGTGTGCGCGCGCGCACACAACACACACACACACACACACACACACACACACACACACACACATCATCACTATATATATATATATATATATATATATATATATAATAAGAGAGAGAGAGAGAGAGAGAGAGAGAGAGAGTTATACAAATAGATAGATATACGCACGCACGCACACAAACGCGTGCACACACAGACACACACACTCACACGCACGCACGCAGGCATGCACGCAAGCACACAGACACACACACACACACACACACACACACACACACACACACACACACACACACACACACACACACAGAGCCTGGCTCTGCGTTCCTGGGGCATAAACATTTACACGTACTCGCATGCGCGATATATACCAAATGTACTAATGTTATGACTTCAGGAAGATTAAGAATAATAAACAAAACCTAACTCACCTATCCCGGAGTCTTGAAGACCGTTGGGGTGCCACAGAAGACTTTGCAACCAGCTTCCTCCACTCCTCCCGGTTCTCAGACGCTCTTAGGCAGTTGCTGAGTGTGAGGCCAGTCCATGCACTGATGTTGTCCTCCCATCTCTTTCTCTGTCTTCCTCTCCTTGTGCCTCCTGGCACTGTTCCTTGTAGAATGGTTCTGGCAAGTCCTGTTGATCTTGATACATGACCATAC
>CM065745.1:49340747-49348247 GCA_033310375.1 Conus canariensis
ACATTCTTCCTGTACTTATCATTTACGCACGGAAAACGAGTTGAATATGAATATGCTAGCTTTTAACAGATTGACGCCTGACCTGTCATCTGAGACAGGCGGCCATGCGAGTTTGTGTGCTCCCGACTAGAGGTAGGTTGCGGAAAGGGTTAAACCGTCAGAACGACAACACAGTTAAGATAAGCAGAGAATTTTTTTTTGTCCACCAGCCTACAATCCCCCACGCATCTCCATCCCCCACTCTTTTCTTTTACTTTTTTTCTTCTTTTTCTTTCCTGTTCTTTTTTTTCTTTTTTTGTCTCTTAAACAGTGGGGCCTCCATCTTCCTATTTTTTCCCCACTGTCATTTTTTCCTTATACTGACTAATACTCACCATGCATTGTTTGTGTGTGTGTGTGTTTTTTTTAAAAGATGGACATTTAAGTTGCTGATCTTAGTCTTTTACCGTTTGATACAAAGCGGAGATAAGCAGGGATGGTACCAAACTTAATGTCAATCGTCTGTACAGTCGGAGTGGAAACTCACAGGATCCGAGCAGCAATCTTGGTGGTTTATTACCGCATGAAGCGGACACACTCAGCCCTTTTTTCTTCTTTGTTTTGTCTTTCCTTAGTTTTGTTGTTGTTGTTGTTTTGGGCATGAGAGATGATTAGTACGACGTTCAACTTTGCTACTCCTGCTCAGGGTACTATCACGCCACCCACGTCCCGTTCTTTATTTGTCTGTTGGTTATATCGTCACAACAATACACGAAACCACACGAAAACCACAGTACAGTTTTTAACCAGCCGTCACTCCTTGTCGTGAACATATCACATACATCTCGGAGAAAAAACAAAACGAAAAAAAAACGAAAAGCAAAAACAAAAAACGAAGTTAATAGCAAATGGAGGAAACCCCAAATAACCCTTTTTCCGCCCCGAAGCCTTACACATGCAAATTACCCCCCCCCCCCCCCCCCCCCACCTCTCAGGTCCCCTACCCCTCTGACTCACAGTAATAGGAATTTCTTGAAAATTAGTCACTGGAAGCTCCTATTAGGGACGGTGTCGCTCTGGAACTGATTCCAATGGATTCCCTGAAGCCAGAGCACGTTCACTTCTCCAGCCGCTGATCGGTTTGTCGTCAGAAGTGGAGCAATTCCAGAGCATGGTGAACGTGATGCCAAAAAGTATTGGATGGCATCACCTAGAATAGTCCCTCTTCGTATTCTGTCCCCTGCCCCCCCCCCCCCCCCCCCCACCAACCCTTCCTCCACATTGTCATCCTTCCCACTTTCTTTTCTCCACATCTGTACCGCTGCAAATATAAACAAATAAATCAATAAATGAACAGACACATAAATAAATAAATGAATAAATAAATAAATGTATAAATGGAATTTTAAGCAAATGGACAAAAATTGCCACGGTCTTTCCATTTGTAGTTTTTGTTGGCATGGTGATGATAAGAAGTCTCTGTGACTTTCAAAAGGTTGCGAACATCTCAGAAAGACACTTTGATGCCAGAGAATACGAACATAAGGACGACTGAAATCAGAAATCCCTTGCAAGGAAAGCTTCGTCACACATGAATGAGGTTTTTGTGTTGTGTTGTGTTGTGTTGTGTTGTGTTGTGTTGTGTTGTGCTGTGCTGTGCTGTGCTGAGTTGTGCTGTGCTATGCTGTGGTGTGCTGTGCTGAGTTGTGCTGTGCTGTGCTGTGCTATGCTGCACTGTGTTGTGCTGTACCTTTTTTGTCAAGAGATTTGCTTTCAGATTGGCTGTACACCCTCACCTTTCCCCCAGTGAATACCGGAGTGTCTAAACATTCTGTGCTTTCTATATTGGTGTGTGTGCGTGCGTGCGTGCGTGCGCGCGCGCGCGCGTGTGTGTGTGTGTGTGCGCGCGCGTGCGTGTGTGTGTGTGTGTGTGCGTGCGTGCGTGCGTGCGTGCGTGCGTGCGTGCGTGTGTGTGTGTGTGTGTGTGTGTGTGTGTGTGTGTGTGTGTGTGTGTGTGTGGTTGTGCGCGCGCGCGCGCGCGCGCGCGCGTTTGTGTGATTCTTGATTGTATGGTAAAGAGGACGGTGGGTGGGAAACGTGGGTGTGTATGTGTGTGTGGGAGGAGGAGGGGATAAGGGGAAGACAGGGGGTGGGGAAGAGGGAAGGGGGGCAGGGAAAGGGAAGAACATATATCCAACTCATATCGACGGTGTGATCCGGTGTGCTATCGATCGTCATGGAAAATGTGTTCATGTCTGACGTATGGGTGGCAACTACGAGATTATCTTTCGCATATTTCATTTGTATTACATTATGAACGTATGTCGTTACATGTATACGCCTGCATTTGTACTCACATGCATACATACACACTCAAAGATATATCAATACATACATAGATACATACATGCAACAACATACATACATACATACATACATACATACATGCACACATACATACATGCACGCATGCATACACACATGCATACACATATGTCTGCTTATATGTTTACACGCACACAAAAGAAACAAAGTCATATATCTATATGAGCATGCACACAAACGTAAACACATACAGACTTACGGGTACATACAGTCACAAATACACATATATGCACATGCAGTGACACACAGGCAAATAACATACATACACACACATACAGTTTCACATAGTCACACAAGCACTCAAACATACACACAGCAGCAAATATCTTGTCGAGTCATGCTACATCAAACTCTGCGATACATACTCAATTGAATACGCACTAAAAAGAGAGAGAGAGAGAGAGAGAGAGAGAGAGAGAGAGAGAGAGAGAGAGACAGACAGACAGACAGACAGACAGACAGACAACGAGACAGACAGAGACAGACAGAGACAGAGACAGAGACAGACAGACAGACAGAGATAGACAGTTACAGACAGAGACAGAGAGACGGAGAGACAGAGACACACACACAGAGCGAAGGGGAGAGAGAGAGAGAGAGAGAGAGAGAGAGAGAGATACAGACAGGCAGAGGGTGAGACAGAGAGAGAGACAGAGAGAGAGTGAGAGAGAGAGACAGACAGACAGACAGACAGACAGAGACATAGAGAAAGAGAGAGATAAAAAGATGAGAGAGAGAGAGAAAGAGAGAGAGAGAGAGAAAGAGAGAGACAGACAGACAGACAGACAGACAGACAGAAACAAAGACAGAGACAGACAGAAAGACAGAGAGAGAGAGAGAGAGAGAGAGAGAGAGAGAGAGGTGGGGTTGGGTTTGGGAGATGGGATGGGAAAATTGGTGGCTGCTGCTTTAATTAATTCGTATTCATGCTGACATGTAAATCTCACTGAGTTCCGGGTTTCAGTTTCAGTTTCAACAAAGAGGTGTCACTCACTGGTGTGGACCTGTCCACATGCGCTACACCCCCATCCACTAAGCCATGAGACCGAAGTGCGTAGGAGTTTCAGGTCAATAAATTAATAAATAACGAGTTATCCGTTTACGCACACGTCACTGAATATTGATGAATTTAATTGAGGCGGAGCCGGGAAGGGAGGTAATCATACCCAAACGATATTTTCCATGTTTGTTTTTCTTTGTATATTGAGCACGTTCGGGTTCTTGTTTGTTCGAGTCTACCACCAGGCCTATCTCTAATGCGCTCGCGCACCTTGAAACAACAACCTCTCCGGGCACGCGCTCTGGCGCGCGTGCGTCTGTCACATCACACCGTCGTCTGACGTCAAATCGCGCGGCGCGTGCGTTTCGCGCGTGCAGCCGAAAGCCAGTCGGCTACGACCGGATGAAAAGAAACTGACTAGTTGCCGGTGACTAGTTTAATAGGTGTAAGTCGTGGCTCCACTCTCGCCTCGTCAATTGCAAGGGGGAAAGGAAATAAGTGATTATTCATAATCGGTTTCATTTTTTTTTTTTTTTTAATTCTGACGAGGCTGACACGACGTCCACACCATCTGCTGTTGTTTGTTTCGTGGGAAATTGATGAATGGTGACAAGGAAACTGATCCAGACACATGACCATATGTTGACAGAATAAATTAATATATCATTCACATATTTGTATAACTTTTCGCGTGAGGCTTATTTACATTTCTGTCGTAAGTGCCAAGTTCTCACCCGTTCATGTTCGATGAAAAGAAATTGTAAACACGGAAATGAAGGTAATTTGAAAAGCAGATTAAACAAACAAAACGATCTGTAAATGTTTCAGGTATATCGTTTTACTGCTATCTCTCTCTCTCTCTCTCTCTCTCTCTCTCTCTCTCTCTCTCTCTCTCTCTCTCTCTCTCTCCCAAATACAATCTTGTTCTTTTATGTGTAGGCGTTGAGTCAGCAGCATTAAGTAGTCCATCATGTCGGCGATAAAATAAGTTATTCGTGAAAACACAGATTATTTCGTGGAAGACATTTCTGCTGCGCCTGCCTTTTGAAAAAACAAACAAACAAACAAATGAACGCTCACTCTTAATTGAAACTGTTTTTTTTTTCTTTTTCTTTCGTGAGGAGTTCATTCTGTTCAAAAGGCTGTTCATTGAGGCAGACCGTACATTAGTGTGTTCTCTCTTCATCGGTGAGGAGATCGGCGTCAGTGTTTTTTGAGGTGGCAGACACAGGAGTGGACCGGAGGACAGCAGAGAGGAGGAACGGTGAATGACTCGAGAGACACACGGTAAGGCATTGTTTGGGCGATTCTTGTCGTGGAGTTCTCTCTCTCTCTCTCTCTCTCTCTCTCTCTCTCTCTCTCTCTCTCTCTCTCTCTCTCTCTCTCTGTGGTATACAGCGCTCTCTGTTTTCTCTCTCTCTCTGCCTCTGTCTCTGTCTCTCTCTGTGTTCTCTCTCTCTCTGTTGTATACATATCTCTCCCCCCCGTCTCTCTCTCTCTCTCTATCTCTGTGGTGTGTGTGTATATCTATATCCGTTCTGTGTGTGTGTGTGTGTGTGTGTGTGTGTGTGTGTGTGTGTGTGTGTGTGTGTGCGTGCGTGCATGCTTGCGTGCGTGCGTGCGTGCGTGCGTGTGTGTGTGTGTGTGTGTGTGTGTGTGTGTGTGTGTGTGTGTGTGTGTGTGTGTGTGTGTGAGTTCAGGCACGCGTTTGTTCCAATTCCAGAAGATTTACCACTGAAACGCGAAAAATAAGGTAAGGCATTGTTTGGATGATTGTAGTGGTGTTTTTTTCGTGTGTGTGTGTGTGTGTGTTGTGTGTGTGTGTGTGTGTGTGTGTGTGTGTGTGTGTGTGCGTGCATGCGTGCGTGCGTGTGTGTATGTGTGCGTGCGTGCGCGCGTGTGTGTGTGTGTATGTTCGTCTGCGCGTGTGTGTGTATGGAGAGAGAGAGAGAGAGAGAGAGAGAGAGAGAGAGAGAGAGAGAGAGAGAGAGAATGTACTTGCGCGCGTGCACCGGCGTTACTTTTCTTTCCTTCTTTCTCTCTTAGTCGATGTTACCTGTTTCTTTCTTTCCACAAGTTTGTCACTCTACACCGAAGTAATTATCAGAAGGTGTTTGTTTTCTGTTTCCTCGATTCTTCCTTTGTTTCTCTCTGTCTCTGTCTGTCTCTTTGTCTGTCTGTCTGTCTGTGTGTCTGTCTATCGTCTGTCTGTCTGTCTGTCTGTCTGTCTTCTCTCTCTCTCTCTCTCTCTCTCTCTCCTCTCTCTCTCTCTCTCCATTCTCCCTGTGTCTCTATATGTGTTTTTGTCTGTGTCTCTTCAGTTGTCTGTCTATGGATCTGTATGTCTGTTTTCATCTCATTTGTCCTGCTCCTTCATCCTTTGACTGTTGATGAGATATTGTGTTGTGTTTTCTTTCTCACACGTCCACGCTTTGTGTATGTTGTTGGCATTCTTCTTCACGTTAAGGTTAACGACGATGTACAGCCTCTTTGACAATTGCTTGTTGTGTTCTTTGGAGTATGTGCATTTCGTGTGGTGTTTTTTTTTTTTTTTCAGTTTCATCTTGCTAATTACTCATAGCCCTTTACCACGGGAAAGGTCTAACGAAGATGAAATCATGTACTTGGTTATTTCCTACCCCGAGAAATACAGATTTCAATTGTCGTTATCCATTCTCTCTCTCTCTCTCTCTCTCTCTCTCTCTCTCTCTCTCTCTCTCTCTCTCTCTCTAAGAAAACACACACACGCGCGCGCGCTCGCACACACATTTACTTATCTATCTATCTATCTGTCCGTCAGTCCGTCCGTCCGTCTGTCTGTCTGTTTGTCTATCTATCTTTCTGTCTATCTATCTATCCAGTTACACATACCTATAGGCTCCCACACTGCCTCCCCCCCACCCCCCCTCTCCGTGCCCTACCCTTTCGCCCACGTTTGTCCCTGCTGATTTTTGTTTTTCTCTGTCTGATTTAGTCTATACCCCCCCCCCCCCCCCCCCCCCTGTCGGTCTGTCTGACTCTGTCTCTCGGTCTGTCTGTCTGACTCTGTCTGTCTGTCTGTCTGACTCTGTCTCTCTGTCTGTCTCACTCTGTCTGTCTGTCTGTCTGACTCTGTCTCTCTGTCTGTCTGTCTGTCTGACTCTGTCTTTCAGTCTGTCTGTCTGTCTGTCTGTCTGACTCTGTCTGTCTGTCTGTCTGTCTGTCTGTCTCTCTCTCTCTCTCTCTCTCTCTCTCTCTCTCTCTCTCTCTCTCTCTCTCCTAGATTGTTTTACAACACGGGAAATAACATTGTGTCGGACATATTTCACGACGACAATCCCGCCTGTGCTGAAAATTGCGCGCATCAGACGGTAACGGTAATATTGCTTATAGCCCAGCCAACCGCAAAGGGCCATATCAGGGCCGTCACCGCGCTCAACTAACAAGTCATCAAAAAAAAAAAAAAATCGCACAAACCTTTAAAATACACCTGTCAAAAACACTCCAGAACCTTTGTTAAAAATCTTTCTTCCGTAAGATCTTAGATCAGATGAAAAAATGTTAGTCTCTTTTAGAAATTCAAAGATCACACATCAGGTGGGACATCTCTGAACAAAGTTTTCATACAGTCTGCTTTAAAATGTTTATGTCTCACATCATGCAGATCCCAACACTCTAAAAGAATATGTTTCACTGTGAGTGGTACATGACATGGAATGCACCACGGAGCTTCTTCACCTTTTAAAAGATAAGAATGGGTGGAAAAGGAGTGGCTTGTATGCAAACGGCACAAAACTGTTTCTTCTTTATGGTTGCTCTGGGAACATGGTAACACCTCTTTCAGTTTTGGACGGATTTTGCGCATTAGACAGGTTTAGATCAATAACAGTATTGTCGCTGCAATTGACATGAACCCTCAGCTAGTGACACTGGGCGATGACTTTGACATTGAAGAAACTGACACAGAAGAATGTAACACCACTGATATGAAGATATTAGAAAAGGGATCACAGTCAGTTACACACGAGGGGAGAGAAGTACGACAACAGCCTGACCTTTCTTTCACAGGAGATTGACGCAAAGAGCAAGAGCACGTGCAACGGTGCAACTGATGTTCGTAGAGTCAGGAGACTCTATGTCACTGGATGTATGCGACC
>CM065745.1:49371604-49374104 GCA_033310375.1 Conus canariensis
GCAGATAGACCTGATAAGATCTGACTTTAATTAGCTAATTTTCATTTTTCTACAAAAAGAAGTCTAGAATATTGATAAGTGTGACACAGATAGTACCTAAACAGCCACGAGTCATAGTCGGTGCTGAAGTGAATGGAGATCAGTGATTGCTCGTTCATTTTCGTTGTCCTGAGTGTTTTGCATCTTGCCTGAAGAAGACCTAAGAGGTCGTAACGCGTCGTGTTTTGTCTTGTGATTCGTGTGTCTACGTTTTCTTGGCGGTTCTCTATTACTTACATTTAAAATTTGTTTAGATTTCCGCCTGCAGTCGCCTCCCTTGGCAACTATGTCCGTGGTACTGAAGCAAGATAGGCTGTTCAGAATATGATTACAAATTAGATTTGAATATTCAGGAGGGCTATTCAAAATATGACTGAAAATTAGAATTGAATATTCACATTACACTGACATGCGTGATACTGGGAGAGACGTATACACATACATTTAATTTGATGTATAATTATGTACATTGATTCTGGTGGATGTTGGTCGGAATTTAAAATGGATGTACATTCATGCAACGTTATGAATGTTAGCATATATATGTATCCTCACGTGTGGATATGTACGCATCTTGTGTATCTACTTTCCATTTTGTTTAATATAATCGCAAAGAAGCCCCCTCCCCCCCCCCCCCCTCTTCCCCATCTAAAAAAAGTGATTTGTGGGTAGTTATGTGACTGCTTATTATGGTACATTGCAGCCAAAACCGACCTTTTCTCTTTATCGGCGTACTTGCTCTATTACTATGGATTAGTTTCTGATTCGGCATTTTCGGTTATTCAATTTTTGCTGGAATGTTTATTATTCATCTTTTGAATTCACGGGACAGAAAAAGAGTACCGATAATAGCCGTACACAAGCCATGATGCCATGCCAATAACGGGTACGGAAATACGCCTCGCTCACACTACTAATCTTTATTGATACGAATGGCATTACATGAGAAACTTCGAAAGCGAAAATTGAAATATAGGATGAAAGTATTTAAGAAAGACACGTTTTTGTTTCAGGATCGCTGCGATAGTGATCGGTTGTTCATTAGTGAACACTCCACTGTAATCATCCTTTATTTGCCATCCCATCTTCTGGGCTATCTCAGTGGCACTGTACCCACGGCACTCTTTCCGACCACCCCCTCCTCCCATACCCCCCCCCCTCCCACCATCCGCGTCCATAGCTACAACCTGGCCCGGCCTTACGCAGCCCCGGCATGGGCAATCCACAGGGAGCAGTCAATGTCAAGTCGTCAAGAAGAAACCTACCGGAGGAGACACTGCACTGCTGCCGAGTCACTTCGGTGGTGTTCAGTGGCGCCTGTTCTGATCCAACATACGCAGGACACCACCTACTAAGCCCCCTACTGACGACAATAATTGCTTAGTCGCGGAGCCGGCGTGAGTGAGCTTTCTCTCCAGATGGCGTCACCACGTCCGTCCAAGACAGATCCCATGGACTCGCCGATACCGGTGACCCTGACGGAACCAAACCAAGGCCAGAGACGTGGAGAGGACATCGAAACTGAGGTCACCATGAGAGCAGGGCATGAAGGGCCACAGAATTTGATACTTTTTTTTCTCATGGTGATTGATAAGAATGAGGATGATGAAGATGTTGCTGCGGATTTCCATTCCGGTCTGAGACTGCATGACAGGGCTGCACTCTACGCTTACCTTCAGAATATGTCCCGGCGTCAACCAGGCCCGAGAGATACAGACACCTGCAGTGTTGGTCAGGAAATTTGTGTCATTAACTTAACTGAAACTGTTACTAGGGTCGATCTTTTTCTCTGTCCGGATTGATTCAACGAGAGATCAGAATCAACGCTCACCTGCAAGTGTTTAAAGTCAGCGTTAAACCTGCTGAACTTACTGGGGTTTCTAGCGCTATGATTTTGATTCTTTGCAGCCACAAAGTCAGTGTTAACATATATTGGTGGATTTAAGGACAGGGGTCAAAAGCACTTTTTTTTTGGGGGGGGGGGGGGGGGAGGAGGGCAGGGGGGGGGGGCACAGGTCGGTCGTGCAGATCAGGATCCCAAAACGAATCCATGATCTGTCAGCAGGATTATTTCAGAGCCGCTATATCGATGCTTATGAAACTTCAGAGGTAGAAGGAATATCGTATAAGAACGGATCCATTAAAGTTTAATCAGCATCCATTCCGTGAATCTAGATGCAAGTATAGATCAATGATCCATTCAGCATGATGCAAACAACAACAAAAAAACCCCTATTAAACCTATTTTTACACACACAAAAAAACGTTTAGAAGACGGAAAGTAGTCAAAAGACGAACTCATTTCAAAGACATGTTCCAGAAAAAAAATCAGGAGAAGATAACGCTTGTCTTTCTATTGCAAAAAAAAAAAAAAAAAAAAAAAAAAAAAAAAAACACCTCACCTTTACTCAGTGTATGAGTCAAACAGAGCTAGAGTCAAATATTTGGTTTGAAGCGCACG
>CM065745.1:49379104-49389104 GCA_033310375.1 Conus canariensis
GAGAGAGAGAGAGAGAGAAGCACTTCATGTTACAGGTCACATATTTACTAAGTCGTTCACGTCTGTATCTTCACTGCAGAAAATATCTACACTCAGTGCCCGTACGGTCGCCGGCGACCTTATGGGCAACTGGCGACCGTACGGGCACCGAAGTCCCTGCCCATATGGTCGCCGGCGACTTTATGGGCCGGCGACCATATGGGCACCAACAGCATGTGTCGGGGAAAGTCTCTACCGGGTCTCTGAACGTCAACGTTTTGAAGTAAAAATCGAAAACTACTCCTGCTTAATTTCAACATATCTAGAGTCAGGGTGGGATTGGGGATGATGGGGTGGGGTGGGGGTGGGGAGGGGGAGATAGGGAGGAGTCTTGCTGTGCCAGCCTTGGCTCAAATGACAAACACAGACCTTTCCTTCCGTAACGTTTGAGAACAGAGAAGAAATGATAAGTGGATGATCGCACTGATACAGAAGACCTGCATAGGAATGCGTTGTCTATCAAAGAAGTTTCAGTCGTTCACAAAGTCCATGTTATAAGCTAGCCTGAATACACTCTTTACTACAGATACACTCTTTACTGCGACCAATCGAATACAGCTTTCTATATAGACGTGGGTAAACTTTTAATGTCTGCTTTCACATTCGTAACACGTTCACTTCAGATTTCAGTCTTCGTTAATTATCATTGCAGGCAAGTGGACAAAAAATGACATATTAGGGATACCAGTAATAACTGTTGTACCAGTGACACTGTTTCGAAAACATTTTTAAAAATTCTTTTAATTTGCGAGGATTCCAGTCGCCTTTTCAGGACGATCAATGCACTCCGTATTGTGACCTTCATGACCAAGAACTAAATAATCCCAAGGTCAGTCGGAACGTCTGTGTCCACAGGTTCGCAAAAGGCGCTGTGAGACTTGCTTACCATGACTAGTTTGAAAGTAAGGGGAGTGCAGGCGAAAATGAAAACCAACTTCAAAGAAAAATGACGTCCATTTTCCGCCCAGTTTGGGCAGATAAGTCATCGTTCGTTCTTCGCTTTCATTGTCTTGAATGTTCTTCTTCTTCTTCTTCTTCTTCTTCTTCTTCTTCTTCTGCGTATGCAAACTGATACTCCTGCGAACACCCCCTGTATAGAAAGGCAAGGATTAATCCCATCTACCCAACAAAGGGAGTGGAGTTTTGTGTGTAGGACCGTTTTTTTTTTTTTTATCCCGCCATTAAGGCAGCCATACCCCAACTTCGGGGAAGTCTTGAATGTTGTTTGTCTTGCCTGAAGAGGACCAAAGAAGTCGAAGTGCATCCCGTGTTTTGTCTTGTGATTTGTTTGTCTCTTTCGTTCGACAGAATAGTGATTTTTTTTTCTCTTCAGTTTTTTTTTCTTCTTCTTTTTTTTTTTCACCTTAGCTGGCTATTCTGCCTATTTGTGATGGCCTGTTCCCTGAGCGATGCGGACAAGATCCTTCAGATGACTCACCCTGGTGACTCTTTCTTGAAGGAGATGACGTCACTCGAGGCTTGCCAAAACAATGCTGATGTTGCGTTCTTCACGTCACAGAGGAAGCATGATCATTATGAACTGTGTTTTCTAAAGCGCAGTTTCCAGAGTCAGTGACTCCACGTGCTGTACATTCACTTCTCACCGAACGGAAATCTACATGCAAACCACCCCTCCCCCTTCCCCAATCCCCTGACCTCACAGTAAACACCCCCCCCTCCCCACCCACCCACCCACACACACCACCACCACCACCACCACCACCACCCTGGCACCCGACACACACAAAGCTGACACCAAAGCTCAGGGAAGGGTTGTCGAGACAGATCAGACTCACAGACCTGTTGTCAGCCCAGGCAGAGATGATGCCTGGTTCAGAATGGATGGCAGCAAGTTCCAGACATGCGGTGCAAAAAAAAAAAAAAAAAAAAAAAGAGAGAGAGAGAGAGAAAAAGCGAATAAAAAAAAAAAACACACACACACACACACACACACACACACACACACACACACACACACACACACACACACACACCTTGAAGCCACATTCTCCCATGGGCTTAGTTTTGCATCTTGAAGGTTTCAGGAGCTCTTCACCGGAAGAGCGGGATGAACGGTAAGAATGGCATGCGCTAAGCGAGGCGGAGGAATACACCGGAAGAGCGGGATGACCGGGAAGAATGGCATGCGCTAAGCGAGGCGGAGGAATACACCGGAAGAGCGGGATGACCGGGAAGAATGGCATGCGCTACGCGAGGCGGAGGAATACAGCGGTAGCGACTCATCGAAATGGCTGCACACCACAACTGATATTTTGTTGTGGTTGCACAGCAAAAAATTGACGCGTGAAGGACCTTGCTTTATTAGTCCAGTATTTATAGGCCGGTACAGTTCGATGTGTTCTGAGAAACAATTATTGTGCCTGAAAGTTGGTACTCCTACTTTTTGTACCCCCAGTTCTTATAGAACAGGGAGTACTTTAGAATGGGAACGAAGAAAAGCTGTGTGTGTGTGTGTGTGTGTGTGTGTGTGTGTGTGTGTGTGTGTGTGTGTGTGTGTGTGTGTGTGGTGTATGTGTGTCTGTCTGTCCGTCCGTGGTCAAAATGTGTTCCACTCGTTCCAGACAAAACTACTGGGCCGATCTTTCTGAAAATTTGTAGGTATGTTCATTATGGGTCACGGATGATGCCCGATGTTTTATTTTACCGTTATATCCGTTACTAACCGCTATAACGGCCCATAACGGGTTTTTTAATGGAATATCTCACAAAGTACTCGGCCGATCTTTCTGAAAATTTGTAGGTATGTTCATTATGGGTCACGGATGATGCCCGATGATTTATTTTACCGTTATAGCCGTTACTAAAATTTGTAGGTATGTTCATTATGTGTCACAGATGATGGCTGATATTTACCAGAATAGCCGGTACTAACTGCTATAACGGCCCAAAACGGGTTTTCGTCTTTATGGAATATCTCACACGTATTCAAGATAAACTGGGAGTACGTTTATATGCTTTGCGTCTTGTCTTTCATATACCCATAAAGACACATGCTAGGTGGTTACAAGCAGGCCAATGAACATGACAAGAATAGAGCGGATTCGTGTAGAGGAACTAGTGCAGATATAGGGTCAACGGTGAGTGCAAAGGCCTGAAGCGTGACGTCAGCTTAGGGGTAGCTGACGTATTTCTTGACTGTGAGTGACGTCATCGGTAGAAATCCTTAAAATCAAGTGGCATGATTGGTGGAGAGTTGTTCGTTTTATCTGTAACCTATGTGACATCAGTCTGTCGCTCAACGTCATACAATACCTCAAAACGCTCACACGGATTACATAGTAATTTGGGACATATTCCTAATGGTGGAGTGTGGCCTGTGGCACTGTCTCTAAACACAGCTGATGACGTTGTGGTGTACACTGAAGGGGTTGGAAACGTCAGAAAGGGAAACAATCTGTTTGTAGTCGTCCAGTGACCTAAATTGTATCATTTTGAGGCAAAACATGGCAATCAGGACTGGAAATGTAACAAAAAAACGTAACATTTCCTTTCTTGTTTTACTTTCTCGCTTCGCTAAAAAAAAAAAAAAAAAAATTTAAAAAAAAAAAAAGCGATTTTAGGGGATAAGCAGAAATCTAGGGCAAAGCTGCATCCCAAAGGGGGAACACGCCTGTGGCTAACTTTATACTTCAACAAGTATTGTTAAACCAATGTCAAAGTAGGCAGTGATAATTGTTATTTAGATATTTAGTCCCCGAAGTGACGAAAGCATATTTGCTTCGTTACCAGTACTGCATGTCTGTAGTTGTGTTTATGTATGCGCAGACAGTATCTGATTCACACAATGTTCACCAAAAACAGCAGGCATACAAGGCGTCTCTCGGTGTGTATTATATCATTTGGGGTTTTCCATTATAAAATGAAACTTATCACCTGTAACTATCGTGTCACAATTTTGTGTTGATGGACGTTTCGTGGGTAGAAATAACCATGTAGCTTTTGTGGCCTGAGATGCGCCATACAATGTTTAAGATGAGATTATGCAGCGACTCAAACGAGCGAACTCGCCTGGGTTTAAGGCTGTGTGAGGCCAATTGACATAGGCTAGAACACCAAGGCTGCATTAAAATGTTGTTATGCTCTGCATAGTTATGCGGGAATTGTCTTCAGTGATGACAAGCTCCTAGCATAACACCACCAGTCTCCAAAATCCCCCGAAGTCGGAGTGTGGCTGCCCACGTGGCGGGGTAATCAAAAACGGTCACACACGTCATGTTCTCATCCCCAGCTGATGCATTTGTACCATAGTGTTCAAGTACTTTGGCTGTTCGGATGATCCCTGGGTCTTTTAGCCAGAGTACGACGACAACAACAGCAACAACAACAAACGAGCGAAGAAAATGAAGCTAGGAGAAGGAAAATAATCTGGAGAAGATACGACATATACGGCTAGACTTTCTAGCCGAGGATGTATAAAAGCGAATGGACGTCTCTCTCTCTCTTCTCTCTCTCTCTCTCTCTCTCTCTCTCTCTCTCTCTCTCTCTCTCTCTCTCTCTCTCTCTGTGATCTGGAGAGGAAAAGACACATACGACTGCACTTTCTGGCCGAGGGTATATAAAAGCGAGCGTGTGTGTGCGTGCGTATGTGCGTGCGTGCGTGTGCGAGCGCGCGTGCGCGCGTGCGTATGTGTGTATGTGTGTGTGTGTGAATAAATTCTTCCAATAATCACTAGGAGGCTTGGAGAGAGAGAGAGAGAGAGAGAGAGAGAGAGAGAGAGAGAGACAGAGAGAGAGAGAGAAAGAGAGAGAGACAGAGACAGACAGACAGAAGGAGAGAGAGAGAGAGACAGACAGACAGACAGACAGACAGACAGAGAGAGAGAGAGAAAGAGAGAGAGACAGAGACAGACAGACAGACAGACAGAAGGAGAGAGAGAGAGAGAGACAGACAGACAGACAGACAGACAGACAGACAGACAGAGATTCATGTTGTTTACAGCTTAGCCGTCCACATGGGGTACTATCAGGTCTGTGATCTATTCGAAGTCTTTCCCTAATCGATTAAAAAAAAAAATCAACAACTCTTTGAAACAGCTTTTCAAAAACACGCAAAAACTGCAAAGAAATCTTTCTCCCATAAAATCTTTGATCAAATAAAGATATTCATCTCTATCAGGAGCTGAAAATCGTTTATGGTGGAACATCTCTGAACAAGTTTTTCATGGAGTCTGATGCCAAGTGTTAATATCTGATATAATTTAAGTTCCAACACTCGATAAGTCTAGATGTTTTATAGTGGGTAATACATGACATATAATTCACGACAGAGCTTCTTCACCTTTCAAAAGATACGAGTGGACGTAAAAGGAGTAGCCTGTATGTACGGCACAAAAACTGCTTCTTTTTTTTACAGCCTCTAGCGTGAGATGATATAAAAACTCTCTCAAGTTTGGACGGATCTGAACAAGCTTGTTATCCGTCTGTGCGTTCCATCCATTCCTCTGGCCAGAGGTCTTTGACCCAAGACTGCAGTTTTGGATTCCAGATCGGTGTGAGGGATGGAGAACCAGTACAGCGCTTTCTCTGTGGCATTATTCTGGATCGGCCACGTCGTTACCCTGAAGGCCAACGTGATGGGGAACAGGACCAAAGGTTGTGTTGTGAACCTTGAGACTCTAGACAGGTGGACGGTACAAAAAGGGACAACAAGTTGTGTTGTTAGCCATGAGACTCTAGACAGGTGGACAGTACAAAAAGGGACAAGTTGTGTTGTTAGCCATGAGACTCTAGACAGGTGGACAGTACAAAAAGGGACAACAAGTTGTGTTGTTAGCCATGAGACTCTAGACAGGTGGACAGTACAAAAAGGGACAACATGTTGGGGAACAGGAGCAAAAGTTGTATTGTAAACTATAAGACTCTAGACAGGTGAACAGTACAAAAAGGGTCAACATGTTGGGGAACAGAAGCAAAAGTTGTATTGTAAACTATAAGACTTTTGACAGGTGGACAGTACAAAAAGGGACAACATGATGGGGAACAGGAGCAAAGGTTGTGTTGTTAACCGTGAGACTCTAGACAGGTGGACAGTACAAAAAGGGACGCCATGTTGGGGAACAGGAGCAAAAGTTGTATTGTTAACTATAAGACTTTTGACAGGTGAACAGTGAAACCTGGGAGAAGTTGAAGGTCACGTTCTCCAATGACCGCACAGAGCAGAACTGGAACAGGAGAGAACGGGAAATTCTGAAAGGTGTTACTAATAGACCATGGGAAATGCCAGGACCAGCGTGGTGAGCTCAGCAAGGTAGACGGAGTTGTCTGAAGATGTGTGTTTAGAACATTTCTGTGTGACAGCTGTTGAGGTGTAAGCAGTAAAAGCAGCCCCTTCCTGGAACTATCATTATATATTCTTTGAAAGAATACAGCCCTTCCTGGAACTATCATGACATATTCTTTGAAAGGATACAGTACTTTTTGCAACTATCAGTAAATATTTTGTGAAAGGATAGGGAATTCAGAAAAAAAAAGACCAGCAAAATATTCCCGTGCGCCAAAGAGCTGCGAACTCTTTGCAACAAGGGATAAGATCCGAGTCGATCGAGCGTAGCACGTCCAAGGTGAATCATCTGCAAGTCTGGACAAATCACACACAACACCCAGGGGAATGTCAGCATTGTTCAGATGGGGGAAGAACACTGTTTCCATCGACTGGAAGTGAACTGGGCCTCTCCTCAACTTTCTTGTGGCTGGTTGAAAAACTTGTCAGCAGGCTTTGGGGGCTTCAGACAAGTGGCTTAGACATAAGTTCATAGAAAGTTTCTGTTGACAGTTAGAGATGGGTGATTCCATAGACTGTACGCCGGGATGAGATGT
Organism: Conus canariensis; assembly: GCA_033310375.1. Lineage (NCBI taxonomy): Eukaryota > Metazoa > Mollusca > Gastropoda > Neogastropoda > Conidae > Conus > Conus canariensis. The sequence continues at coordinate 49,385,981 of CM065745.1, forward strand.
CACGCCACAGACAGAACAAAGCTCTTGACGGTGTATGGAATCCAGAGCTTCCAGGCTGAAAGATCTTCCAGAACAACAGACAACCCGTTTGGAGTGGATAAGATCCCTATAAAGAACGGAGACGAGTTTTCTTATCAGCGCCCTATTCCCTGCATACCTCAACTCCGAGAATGTTCATTGCTTTGTGACAAGAAGTTTTTTTTTCAAGTGCTGGGTATCACTTATCGAATTCAGTTGGTGGCTTCCTTCATAGCTAGAATGGTGGATTGATCTAGACAAAATTCACGGTCAGCAAAGTGCTGTCGGAAGTTGTGAAAATGGAAACATTGGATTGTGGAAGCTGACAAAGTAAAACCATTTTCCTCGATTCCAACTACATAGACCGCAAAATCATCAAAAGAGAGAGAGAGAGAGAGAGAGAGAGAGAGAGAGAGAGAGAGAGAGACAGACAGACACACAGACACACAGACCACACACACACACACACACACACACACACACACACACACACACACACACACACACACACGTGTGTGTGTGTGTGTGTGTGTGTGTGTGTGTGTGTGTGTGTGTGTGTGTGTGTGTGTGCGCGCGCGCGCGCGCGCGGGCGTGTATGTGTGTGTGTGAGTGTGTGTGTGTGTGTGTGTGTGTGTGTGTGTGTGTGTGTGTGTGTGTGTGTGTGTGTGTGTGTGAGCGCACGCGCGCAGGTGTGAATGACCAACGGGAGAAACAAAGGAAAAAAAGGGGGTAGAAGGAAATGAGACAGTAGAAACACAGAAGAGAGGAGGAAACAGCGTCGAAGACGACAATGACAATGGTTGTGACATAAGAAGAAAGAGTAGAATGAAGTGAAGAAGAACAGAAACATCCATAACTAGAAGAAGAACGAAGACATGAAGATTCTCCTGCTGTCGTTACTATTGCTGCTGCTGCTGTTGTTGTTGTTGTTGCTACTGCTGCTGCTGCTAATGATGATGTGGGGAGAAATCCTTAAAATGGAAAAGGAAGAGAACGTGAAAAACAAAAACAAAAAAGAAAAAACAAAACACACCCCCCCCTCCCCCCCAGGAAGAACAAAGAGGAAGAACGAAAAAAAAAAAGACACGCATGTTATTGTTCATGATGACGACAACGACGACGGCGATGACAATCATCATGATAATGATCAGGATCGTGATCATGAACATGATGAAAGGGAAGAACAGAAGGAAAGAAACAGAAGAGATGAAGAATCAGCTTAATTCCTCATGTACACTTCCCTTCTTTTTTTTTTTCCGGTCTTGAAATGTATCCAATAAACTATCTTAAAAAGCCCGTTGCTTTAGTTCTGTTATTAGATCTGTTTTTCTGTCTGTTTGTCTGTCTGCCGGCTTGCCCACCTGCCTGCTCTCTCTCCTCTCTCTCTCTTCTCTCTCTCTCTCTCTCTCTCTCTCTCTCTCTTCTCTGTCTGTCTTGTCTCTGTCTCTGTCTCTTCTCTCTCCTCTCTCTTTCTTCCCTCTCTCTTTTATCCCAACTGTCAGTTTATTTCATTTTCTACACCTTCTCTTGGTAATCATTAAGGAGGCCCCCTCTCTCTCTCTCTCTCTCTTCTCTCTCTCTCTCTCTCTCTCTCTCTCTCTCTCTCTCTCTCTCTCTTAATATCCTGTCAGTCAGTATATTTCATTTTCCACACCTTCTGTAAATAATCATTAAGAAGGCTTCTCTCTCTGTCTCTCTGTCTCTGTCTCTGTCTCTGTCTCTCTCTCTCTCTCTCTCTCTCTCTCTCTCTCTCTCTCTTACTCTCCCCACCTTCTCTCTTTCTTTCCTTCCTAACCCCCGCCCCCCCCCCCCCCCCCCCAACCCCTCTCTGCCCATGTTTCAATCTATCTCACGTAACAATTGAAAGTGTCGATCACAGTGTCTCCTTCTCACGTTTTCATCCTTCCAGAAAGAGACCTGCATTAAACCTGCCACCTTCACATCGACAAGCCAGACAAAAGGACAGCAGGCTTTTGTTTGGGTTGGAATCGTAATCGCTCTGGCGAAACCTTTCAGGCCGTATTCGGCATCGTTTGCTCTGAGACCGTGAAGTTCCGAAGGGAAAATGGGAGACAGTTTTTAGTGTTCATTGTTACTGCCCAGCAGAGCAACATGGCCTTTTTCAGGGCGATCAAACTTAAAAGATCACATCCTGAAAAAGGATTTAAGCGACAAGCAAGGGGAAAAAATAAACAGTCAATATGATGGTAGCTCTCCTGTTGACAACCGTAAGCTGAAGAACGCTGGCAATTATATTTAATGGATTAAATTTTTTTAAACTTAACGCAAAGATTGAAATGAAGCACAAAACAAGCAAAACAGGCCATATTATGAGAAAACGGAAGGCTCGTGTTCACTCTGGATGACATGGTCGCTGGACTGTAACAATAAAAGGCTGACATGTCATACACTGTGATCAGAAAACAACAACAACAACAACTGTTTGAGTATTTCCAGAACAAACACCGCAGAAAGGTTTACAAAGGCAGAAATACAGAAGACGATAGTAAAGACAGACAAAAAAAACCCTCAAAGAGAGTAGTAGAAAGAAGAATATAGTGATACCACACTTCCCAAAGGAGGGAGAGCTGTTTGTTCTACCAGAAACGATAGAAACCCCCCACATTCCCACAGGAACAAAGCAGGAGAGATCCAAGGGACAGAAGTCTGCACACCACAGCCGCGTTGCTATGAACCCTTTCAACACCGACATGACATTCACACTACAAGAGAGTCCGTCGTTGATGATGCATGTTGACTCCAAGCCAAGCCACACAACTGACAGTTTTCGTCACAGGAAGAATGGAAAACACATCGTAGCGTTTTAGCTGCAATCACTGGGCTTTCTTTGTGCACGAAATAGGAAGACTTGTTTCATAAAGAACACATTACTAATCGTTTAAAGAGAGTGACGGACAAAAAACGGACATGGCTGAGAAATGTCTGGGGTTTGCAGGACACCTCGTGAGGGAAGGGTTAATTCAGTGGGGTGCTCATGGAATGATGCAGAGTGAGGCACGGTGGGACATTGACAACTTCACTGCAGGTTGTGCAGCTTCTACCATGTTTGAAAACATACACTGACGTCAGACTTGACCGTGTGTAT
>CM065745.1:49394104-49396604 GCA_033310375.1 Conus canariensis
ACTTTTATCGATGCGCCTGCAATCTGGACTACTGTGCATTGTTGTTGATTTGACAAGTTGATGCATTAAAGTAATTGATATGTATGTATGTATGTATGTATGTATGTATGTATGTATGTATGTCGAAACAGACAGAATCTAAACAGAGTTGAAACCCTCTATGGTTTATGGGATCCAAACTTTTGAAGCCGTAAAGTCAACCATACGCAGCCCAGCCGTTGTCTCATTTGGAGAAAATCAGAGCCCTGCAAAAGATAGAAAAGAGTTTTCTTGTTAGCATCCCAATCCATATGTACCACAGCTCGGAGGATCCTCATTGCTTTCCGACAAGAAGTTTCCAAGTGCTGGATGTCACTAATAAAGTTGAGAATGTGACCGAAAATAACTCCAAGAAACGCCGCTTCCTTCAAAACCGGGAATGGTAAACCTATCCAGACATGTTTAGGGACAGTCAAGTACTGCTGAAGGTTGCCGAAGGGCATACATTAGGTTCGGGTACCAGTAAAAAGTAAAAACGTTTTCCTCAGACCACTGTCAAGTTAATTTGGAATCGACGTCGCCCGCCAGTATAAGCGAGCCCAACAGCGTAAAGCAAAAAATCGTCCAGAGAGAGAGAGAGAGAGAGAGAGAGAGAGAGAGAGAGAGAGAGAGAGAGAGAGAGAGAGAGAGAGAGAATGTGTGTGAGAGAGAGAGAAAGAGAGAGAGAGACACACACACACACATAGATACATAGATAAATAGACAGACAGACAGACAGACAAGCAGACTAACAGATACATAAATAGATAGAGAGACAAAGTGACAGAGACACACAGACATATTATGTGCATGTGTGTGCAAGCGCGCGCGCGCGCGCGCTCGAGTGTGTGTGTGTGTGTGTGTGTGTGTGTGTGTGTGTGTGTGTGTGTGTGTGTGTGTGTGTGTGTGTGTGCGTGTGTGTATGTGTGTGTGTGTGTGTGTGTGTGTGTGTGTGTGTGTGTGTGTGTGTAGAACATGGATGTTGTTGTTGACGATGACGATATAGATGACAACGATGACGATGATAATCATGATCATGATGAAATGAAGGAAGAACAGGTGAAAGAAGATGTGACGGATAACACTGATGGTTAATACAAAGAAAAGCCAAGCTGTGTCATCTGCCAAAGAAGTCTCTCTCTCTCTCTCTCTCTCTCTCTCTCTCTCTCTCTCTCTCTCTCTCTCTCTCTCTCTCTTTCGTGTGCGTGTGTGTGTGTGTGATGTGTGTGTGTGTGTGTGTGTGTGTGTGTGGTGTGTGGGTGGGGGGGGGGTCTGATTGTTTGTCTAACCACCCTCCCCTTTAACTCTCTCTCCTTCTCTCTCGCTGTCTCTCTCTCTTTCTCTCTCTCTCCCTCCCACCCTCCCTCCCCACCCTCTCTCTTTCTCTTCTTCCTCATCCCCCTCCCTACCTCCCGTCTCTTTCTGTCTCCCATAATGATGGGAACTGTCGATCGCAGTGTCTCCTTCTCTCGCTGTCCTCCTGTCCAGAAAGAGACCTGAACGAAACCTTTCATCTGCACATCGAACAGCAGAGACGCAAAGACAGGCTTTTGTTTGGATTTAACCCTTAATCGCTCTTGCATAATGTCCATGGCCGGCTCTGAGACCGAGAATTTCCACAGGGAAAATAGGAGACAGTATTTAGCGTTCATTGTTACGGCCCGGTTGAATAACAGGGCAATGTTCATGGCGATCAAACTTAAAAGATCACATCCTGAAAATGGACTTAAAGGACAAGCCACAGAAAAAACAAACATACACAATCAGTATCACGCTAGCTCTGCTGTTGACATCCACAAGCTGAATAGCATTAGGTCGTGCTGTGAACGCTAGGAATCTCATTTACTGTATGAAATAAGAAATGTAAAAGCACTAAATACAAAACAAAACAAAACCAAACCCGTAAAAAGGCCCATAATGGAAAACAGAGAGCTCGCGTTCACTCTGGATAATATAAGAACAAACTTTTTTCTACTTATTCTCTAGATTACAACAACAAAAGGCTGACGTGACAAAAACTGTGATCAGAAAAATAGTGTGAAAGAGATTCCAGACCAAACACAGCAGAAAGGTCCACAAAGGCAGAACTACAGGAGACGACAGTGAAGAAAAACAAGAACAAAAAAGTCAAAGAGAGTACTTAAAAAGAAGAATATAGTGGTACCACACTTGCCAAAGGAAAGAGAGCTGTTTGTATCCACAGAGATGATAGGAGACCCCACTCCATCCCCTCCCCTTACCCAGACACACATTCCCGCGGGAATAAATCAGGAGAGATCAAAGGGACCGAAGTCTGCACACCGCCACAGCCGCACTGCTTTTAACCCTTTCAATACCGACATGACACTCTTGGCACAATACAATTCGTCGTTGATGATGCATTTTGACTTCAAGCCATGCCATACAACTGGATGATTGACAGTTTTCATTACAGGAAGAATGAAAAATGAACCATCGCGTTTAAATGAAAATCGTTGAGATT
>CM065745.1:49404104-49406604 GCA_033310375.1 Conus canariensis
CATGCAGGATGAGCTGAGGGCACTACGAGGTGAAGTCACGGGTCTACGTCAGCAGAACGACGACTTACAGAGGAGGAACGAGGACCTGACGAGGAGACTGGACGTCCTGGAGAGGAAGACGGACGACCTTGAGGGACGGTCCAGACGCAACAACCTCATCTTTTACGGCCTGCCACGGAAAGACAACGAGACTCCGATGGACTGTGAAGGTACGGTGAAGGACTTGATCAAAAATAAGTTAGAAATTTCTGAGGACGTACAGTTTGACAGGGTTCACCGGATCAACTCCAAGCCTGACTCACCAGTTATTGCCCGGGTGTGTCTTCTATAAACAGAAGACATCTGTGCTAAAAGCTAAGGGCAAACTACAAGGGACAAAGGTTTTCGTTGGAGAGGACTTCTCTGCTTCAGTAAGAGAGATTAGGAGACGGTTAACACCACATCTAAAGAAAGCAAGGTCAGAGGGTAAGAGAGCCTCGATGGTGTTTAACCACCTTCTGATCGATGGGAAGAAGTTCACTGTGGACCGCGATGACAAACTGGTTGACCTGAGATAGGGTGACGGCCGGCCCACAATTCATCTGGTAATTTTACTGTGTTTGTAAATGGAACAAACTTTGGGACGACACCGGTTTTGTTGCCACAGTGCGGTGTGGCTGACACGCTGCCAGCACGTGCTATCCATGAGACAGGTAACAACGCGGTGTGTTCTGTCCTTCGTTCAACCGTTGCCCAGGTTGAAAATGTAAATAGTGTTTCAAATGTTTCTGAATCTGTGTCACAAAACCCGTCTGACTTGTTTTCCGAAGATGTGTGTACTGTGTCACCTGATCGTGTTGATAGGAATGTGTTAAATTCTTCTTCTCTTGTCAATAAATCGAAAGATTTTTCTTTTCTTCACTGGAATGTAAATGGTTTATTCTCTAAACTATCTGACAAAGATTTTATTTCATTTGTTACTTCTTTTGATTTTGTATGCTTGAGTGAAACGTTTATGGAAGATTTCCAATCGTCTGTTTTTGTTGGTTATGAAAAATTGTGTAAACCAGCCGTAAAACTTACGTCTCGTGGAAGGCGATCTGGGGGCTTAGTATGTCTGATTAGAAGAGAATTCTGTTCACTCATAAAGCCTCTGGAGATTCAGTCAGACATTTTTTGCTCTTTCATTATTAATAAATCTATTTTGGGTACAATTAAAGATGTCTTGTATGTGTGTTCATATGTACCGCCAGAAGGTTCGCCATATTACTATTTCACTGATCATGACAATGGTATTGCTTTACTTGAAGATTTTATATGTGACTGCTTGCTTTCTGTTGGTGACGTTTATATAATGTTAAGTGGGGATATGAATGGTCGTACTTCCAACATTTCTCAAGACTTAGATGAAACTGTATTTTCTTTTGAAAACCAATATCTGAGTGGTCCATTACACGTGGGCAGAAATTCAGAAGATAACGTGTTAAATAGTTATGGTAAGATGTTACTAAATATGTGCACTGCATTGGATTTGTGCATTTTAAATGGTTTGTGTCAGGGCGACCTCAAAGGTTGCTACACATACATCTCTGAGTGTGGCAGCAGTGTGAATGATTATTTTATAATGTCGTGTGATATGTTTGCAACACTTCTCAATGATTGTAAGTTATGGGTGGGTGAACGTGTTGATTCTGACCACATGCCTTTGGTATTATGTATTAATTTACACAGCTTAACCCCGCCCTCTGTGAAAGAACATAATGTTGTCAATTTGGTTGAAAAGTATTGCTGGAATGATATTCATGTGGATTTGTTTCATAATGCAATGGATTCACCAGAATTTCAGCAAAGGATACACATGGCAATCAGTCTCATTGAGGTTAATGTTGATGAAGCTTTACTTGTTTTTAACAGCTGTCTAAAAGTCGCTGCTGAATGTATGAGGAAGATGATTAATGTAAATGAAAAAGAAGTTGGCGAAGACTGGTACGATAAGGAATGTCTTTTAAGTAAAAGAAATGCACGTAAATTGTTAATTAAATACCGTCAAACTTTATCTGTACCTGATCACGTTGAGTACTGTAATGCCAGACGCGATTATAAACATCTTTTGAAGAAAAAAGAGAAAGCATTTAACAGAATTATGTTAGATAAATTAGTCGCCTCCATTAAGTGCCAAAAGGAGTTTTGGGAGACAATGCGCAAAATTCAGAAAAGACGAATTCACCCCCAAAATAATATCAGTCTGGAAAATTGGTTTCAACATTTTAAGAAATTGCTTGAAAGAAATGATGACATTGACAACGATATAGGGCAAGTAGATGGGAGTGATAACGACGACGACAATCAAAGTCATTTAAATCGCCCTATATCGAAAGAAGAAATCATTTTTGCTTTAAGTAAACTGAGAAATCGAAAAGCTGCCGGTCCAGATGGGATCATTGGTGAAATGATAAAAAATGCATGCAAATCCGATCTGGTGATGAACTTTTTCACAAAATTCCTGAATACTCTATTTGAT
>CM065745.1:49426604-49436604 GCA_033310375.1 Conus canariensis
GAGGCTGGGTTGAAAGAAAGCGGTCATTCCGGTGAAAAGGTCAGAAACTCCCCCCTCCCCCCCCCCTACCCCCATCCCCATCCTCCAGCTTTCCCAGACAGGAAACTCTCTGGTCAGTTTACAAAACGTCTGCAGTTGACAGATGGTGGGTTTGAGAGACTGTTTCCTGCCGGTGTTTGAAGGTTCCATCGAAGGGGCACGTGCAGCCTTAGAATACTGTGCGTTTTAAAAAAGAGTGTACCTGACGGAGTATAGATTACAAAGAGAAATTCTAATTATTCCGCCGAACAAAAGGGGACAAACCAAATACACAACAAAACACGACGCGTTTCGACCTCTGTAGTCTTCTTCAGGCAAGATAAACAACGTTCAGGACAAGGAAAACGAGGAACGGGCAATCACTTGTATTCTCAAATTGGGTGCGCGCCCTCTCTCTCTCTCTCTCTCTCTCTCTCTCTCTCTCTCTCTCTCTCTCTCTCTTCGTCTGACTGTCTCTATCTATCGCTCTCTCTCCCCTACACACACACACACACACACACACACACACACACACACACACACACACACACACACACACACGTAGGTTTCATTCACGTGCAGAAGACAGGAAAAGGGAAGAGAGAGAGAGAGAGAGAGAGAGAGAGAGAGAGAGAGAGAGAGAGAGAGAGAGAAGAGAGAGAGAGACAAGACAAGACAAGAACAAGACACAAGACAAGACAAATGTTTAATTGAACTAGGCCACATGCCCGTGTCAATGGGAACAGAGGGAGGGGGTAGAAACAAAATCAAACTGATCGCAAATGAAATAAGTAAGGAAAGAAATCAATGCATCGTCAAATACAGTATATGCATAAACACACAACACTAAACAATAAATCTCGCGAACATAATCAACGATCGTTGACCATGTCTCTCTCTCTCTCTCTCTCTCTCTCTCTCTCTCTCTCTCTCTCTCTCTCCCACACACACACACACACACACACACACACACACACACACCTCAATCGTACGCTATCGGTGTGATATTATTAAGGCAACTTTGACGGTGCATGCAGGAACAATGGTTCTAAGTCACATCAGTCTTTCCACACCTGACTTTAAGAGCTTTCGTTATGAATGTAGCCACAGCATTACAGATTTTTCCGTTAGCGAGCAGTAACGACATCTTGAAAGCCGATGGTCGTCTATAAAACTTGAAAGGTATGTAACGCTCGCGAATAACTTTGTATTTAGGACATGCTATCAGAAAATGTATTCGGATTCCAACTCACACGGACAAAACGGACAGCACAGTGCTTCACGGGGGACGCTCGAATACCGCAGTTTGTGTGTGTTCAAACAGGATACACCAAGTCTGAACCGTATCAAGTTTTTACGACTGCTCACGTTGTTTACAGTGAATAGATAATTTGGCATTTCCTAAAACTGCTTAAAAGAAAAATAAAAGAGAAATCGGTCCTTAGATTCTACGTGGCTATACCATTCTTGTAAATGACAATCGATCAGCCGACTTTTGAATTTTGAAAGGAAAACTTTTACGTTGGAACTCCTTGATTTTCCCATACATATCCAAAACCGTAACGATTTAATGTGAGGCAGACTGATGTAACCCAATTGTTTTTACCCCGGCAATGTAAATCATATAACATTTTATACGCTTTTTTGGGAAGACGATTGTCAGGCATATTAACGACATGTATCCAATACTTCACGCATTTAGTATAAATGTTTATATAAAGTGGAAACCTACCAGTTTCTCCATAAAGCAAGGCAATAGGCGCTTTTATAGAAACATTCAGGAATCTCTTGAGTGCAAACAAATGTATTTTTTTCTATAACCGAGAGGTTTGCAGTTAAGCCCCATACTTTAGCGCCATAGGTAAGGATTGGCTGGATCTGACAATCAAAAAGTTTGAAGAATAATTTTGGGGCCACACTCTGATATTTCCACAGAAGTTTCAATATAATAATGACCTGATGTTTTGCCCTGGATGCTAAATCCTCAAGGCAATGAGAAAAAGTAAGGCCAGTGGAGAATATAGCACCTAAATATTTATATTGATTAACAATCTCTAGTTGCATACTATCGTAAAACCATTTTTCTTTTGAAGCAATATAACCGCCATTTCTAAACACAATAACTTTTGAGTTTTCCAGATTCACCATTAAATCAAGTTTCTTAGCTGTTTTACTCAAAACGTTCAGCTGTGTCTGAAGACCTATGACAGTGGACGCCACGAGCGCCACATCGTCAGCAAACAGCAGAATCAATAGCTCTTTGAAGTCAGGAGATAAAGGAATACCATGCTTACTATACTCTGTAATTTCTTCAGCAAGTTCATTAATAAATAAAGAAAATAAAACCGGGCTACATATTTCTCCTTGCTTTAGACCTTTAGGACACATAAAAATATTAGTTAAGTCTCCCCGTACTTTAACCCTAGCCGTGACAACGGTGTACATACTTTTAATTGCATTGTACATCTTTCCTTTTATACCCTTTTTTCTTTAAGACTAACCAAAGTCGATTTCTATCAATCAGGTCGAAAGCCTTTTTAAAATCAATAAAAGCCATGTATTGTTTTTGGTGGTTAGAAAGTTGCTTTTGCACAAGAGACAGGAGTGTAAATATATGGTCAGTGGTACTATAGCCCTTCCTAAAACCAGCCTGTGCATCGTTTATTACACTGTTATCCTCGATCCATTTGGTTAAGCGTTTATTCAGAACGTAGCTGCATAATTTAGAACTGATATTCAACAGGGAAATACCTCTATAATTATCAGGGGAATTGATATCACCTTTCTTGTGCAGCGGTTGAATAAGAGCTTCACACCATGCAGAGGGAAAGATTCCAGAATCAAAGAGTTTGTTGAAATATTTCTTAAGAAAAAGGAGAACGGTGGGCATAGAGAGAGAGAGAAAGAGAGAGAGATTCAGTTTAACGTCTATCCACATTAACTGACCATAGATACATTCTACAACATCAACAACAAAAACCAGTAAGTGCAACATTAACAAACAAATAACAGTATGAAAAAGAAACAAACAGTAGTGATTTAGAATTACAGAACAATTGAGTATTAATTACTATATACTGGAAACCAGTGACGAGACTATCAAACATGTAGTTAAAACCCGCTGTGCTGCTCACAGGAGATAATATGTTAAAACCCGTTGTTTAGAATAATTAGCCTGAGCAGGCGAAATGAAAAATAAACAACCGAACACCCCCATCCCCCCTCTCCGTACACACAGAGACATCGCCTGCTCATAGTAAAAGCCACGTGGGTCTTTGTCATCTTTTTCGTCACGAAATGTACGTTATGATATTAACAACACTTAAGTCTAACATCATTAGGTTCCAGACTGTGAAAGAAATAAAAACAAAATCGCTATAATAAGATAAATTCCTACGATACAAAGTCATCTAAGTGTTCATGTTTAGAATGTTGTTTGAATCGCCATTTAAGAAGTGATCATCAAGGTGTTTTTTTTTGTTTTCTTTTCTTTTTTCTCTTTCTTTTTTTCTTCTTTGTTTCTTTTTGTTGTTGTTGCTCTCCTCCACTAACATTTGAAGTAACAAGCTGTAGCTGTCATGGAGAAAACAGCAGAAGGACTCTCCAGGGAGAGCTTGAGAGCTGAAGGTCTTCAGCAGAGAAATCCAGCCTTTCACCCGCCTCCCTCTCAAAGCAAGTGTTTTGCCCCTGCACTCCCAAGGGGGGCCTGGGTGCATCCAGGTCATGACCCCTAGGTGTCCCTTCTGCTGCTAGTCTTTCAGTGACATGTTCTCCACACCATGTTGAGCTCTTTCTGTGCCATGGCTTTTTGGTTGCTTCCCTAATCACAGTGACATGTTCTACACACCGTGCTAACTTCTTCTATGCCATAGCTTTTTGGTTGCTTCCCTAATCACAGTGACATGTTCTACACACCGTGTTGAGCTCAGTTGCTCCACTAATCACAGTGACATGTTCTACACACCATGTTGAGCTCGGCTGCTCCACTAATCACAGTGATATGTTCTATACACCATGCTAACTTCTATGCCATAGCTTTTTGGTTGCTTACCTAATCACAGTGACATGTTCTACACACCATGTTGAGCTCGGTTGCTTCACTAATCACAGTGACATGTTCTACACACCATGTTGAGGAGCTCTTCTATGCCATAGCTTTTTGGTTGCTTCCCTAATGACAGTGACATGTTCTATACACCATGTTGCGCTGGTTGCTCCATTAATCACAGTGACATGTTCTACACACCATGTTGAGCTCGTTTGCTCCACTAATCACAGTGACATGTTCTATACACCATGTTGAGGAGCTCTTCTATGCCATAGCTTTTTGGTTGCTTCACTAATCACAGTGACATGCTCTACACACCATGCTAACTTCTTCTATGCCATAGCTTTTTGGTTGCTTCCCTAATCACAGTGACATGTTCTACACACCATGTTGAGCTCGGTTGCTCCACTAATCACAGTGACATGTTCTACACACCATGTTGAGCTCGGCTGCTCCACTAATCACAGTGCATGTTCTATACACCATGCTAACTTCTTCTATGCCATAGCTTTTTGGTTGCTTACCTAATCACAGTGACATGTTCTACACACCATGTTGAGCTCGGTTGCTTCACTAATCACAGTGACATGTTCTACACACCATGTTGAGGAGCTCTTCTATGCCATAGCTTTTTGGTTGCTTACCTGATCACAGTGACATGTTCTATACACCATGCTAGCTCCTTCTATGCCATAGCTTTTTGGTTGCTTCCCTAATCACAGTGACATGTTCTACACACCATGTTGAGCTCTTTCTATGCCTTAGCGTTTCGACTGCTTCCCTAACTCACAGTGACATGTTCTGCACAACCAGACTCCTCCGTGTGACGCCTCCTTTCTTGACTGCAAAGTCCAGGTACTCATTTTCTATCAGGTGTTAAGTCAACCCGACTGACATGACAAGGAAACGTTTCTCCTCGTGTAGCCCTCGTGAAGAGACGATGGTTTACTTGAGGACCTGATCCACTTTGACTACGTGTTCCTCTGCTAGCCATTCTGCAAGCCTTCCAGATCATACGGATCCTGCAATGACAGGGAATTCCACAGAATGAATTTCTTGTTTTCCACGAAATCATGGCACAGATCAGGTGATTGATTTCAGTATTTAGATCTCATTGTTTGGGGAGGATTCGAATCATTCAATGTGACTAAAGCCGTTGTGTGTGTGTGTTTGTGTATATTGTTGGCGTGCGAGCGTGCTTGCGTTCATGATTGTGTGTGTGTGTGTGTGTGTGTGTGTGTGTGTGTGTGTGTGTGTGTATGTCCTTGCATGCGTGTGTGCATACGTTTACGCGTGCATTCATAGCATATGCATGTGCGTTCGCATGTATGAGTGTGTATGCGGGCATGTGTGTGCGAGTGCACACGTGTGTGTATCTATGTCTCTCTCTCTCTCTCTCTCTCTCTCTCTCTCTCTGTGTGTGTGTGTGTGTGTGTGTGTGTGTGTGTGTGTGTGCGCGCGCATGTGTGTGTGTGTGTGTGTGTGTGTGTGTGTGTGTGTGTGTGTGTCTGTGTGTGTCTGTGTCCGTGTGCATTTGTGTGTGAGTTTGTGTGTGAGTGTGTGTGTGTGTGTGTGTGTGTGTGTGTGTGTGTGTGGTGTGTGTGTGTGTGTGTGTCCGTGTGCATTTGTGTGTGAGTTTGTGTGTGAGTGTGTGTGTGGTGTGTGTGTGTGTGTGTGTGTGTGTGTGTGGTGTGTGTGTGTGTGTGTGTGTGTCCGTGTGCATTTGTGTGTGAGTTTGTGTGTGAGTGTGTGTGTGGTGTGTGTGTGTGTGTGTGTGTGTGTGTGTGTGTGTGTGTGTGTGTGTGTGTGTGTGTGAAGCTAAGCAGCTGACAGAACAATCAGAGGGTGAGCCAAAGAAAGGGTCAGCAGAAGTGCGTGAAGAACCTCCTCCACAGAGGTCCAGTAAATGAGTTGCACCCTTCGGCCCTACTGAAGTGTCTCAGACCCCAAATCGCCTCTCTCTCCCTCCCTCCCTCCCTCTCTCTCTTCTTTCTTTCTTTTTCTTTCTTTCTTCTCTTTCTCTCTCTCTCTCTCTCTCTCTCTCTCTCTCTCTCTCTCAGGCCATTGTCAATAAAAACATATATGAAGCGTCTGAACGGTTCTCTCTCTCTCTCTCTCTCTCTCTCTCTCTCTCTCTCTCTCTCTCTCTCTCTCTCTCTCTCTCTCTCCCCGTATATCTCTCTCCCTCTCTGTCTCTGTCTCTCTGTCTCTGTCTGCCTGTCTCTCTCTCCATCTCTCTCTCTCTTTTACTCTCTTTTTTCCCTCTCTTCTCTCTCTCTCTCTCTCTCTCTCTCTCTCTCTCTCTCTCTCTCTTCCCCTCTCTTTCTCTTTCTGTCTTTCTCTTTCTCCCTCTCTCTCACTCTCTCTATCTCTCTTAAGCTCTCTCTCATTCTCTCTCCACACTCTCTCTCTCTCACTCTTTCTCGCTTTCTCTCCCCCCCCCCCCCCTCTTTCTCTCCCTTCTCACTTCTCTCTCTCCTCCCTCTCTCTGTCCCCCCTCCCCTCCTCTCTCTCGCTCTCGCTTTCTCTCCCCCCCCCTCTCTCCTCTTCTCACTTCTCTCTCTCCCTTTCTCTCCATCCATCCCTCCCTCTCCCCCCCTCTCTCTCTGTCTCTCTCTCTCTCTCTCTCTCTCTCTCTCTCTCTCTCTTCTCTCTCCTGACCTTTAAAGTACAATGTAAACACAAATGAAGAATATTTGCCCGAAAAGATTATTCAGCTTAGCATGTATGAATTTGATGCACTGAACATACGTCCATTTTCTATACGAGCCAATGCCTAAAGCTATTTTTACCCAAATTATGTTGTATCCCAGCGGGAGGGACGGCGCGCTGGGTAATAAATGGCACGCATGCGCACTACCTTGGGGACTCAGGGTGTATTTCCTGTTTTCACATTTCTTAAGACTGTTTTATTTTG
The DNA here is from genome assembly GCA_033310375.1 of Conus canariensis. Taxonomy (NCBI): domain Eukaryota; kingdom Metazoa; phylum Mollusca; class Gastropoda; order Neogastropoda; family Conidae; genus Conus; species Conus canariensis. The sequence continues at coordinate 49,433,588 of CM065745.1, forward strand.
TCATCGTTTCTTCCTTTCATTGTGTTTCTTGTTTGTTTGTTTGATTGCTTGTGCGATTCAAGATCTGAGGGAATTTGTACTGTTGGGAAAGGGGTTTTATTCTCTCTTTACCATACACAGCACGGTTATGCTTGTTGTTAGTAGTTTTAGCATAAGTATCATCATCATCAGAGCAGCAGCAGCAGCAGCATCGTCAACGTCATCATCATCATCATCATCCATCATCAACTTCATCATCATCATCAACGCCATCATCGTCATTATCATCATCAGTGTTGTTATTATTATTATCACGATGATGATGTTGATGATGATGATGATGATAATGATGATGATGATGATGATGATGATCATGATGATGATGATGATGATCATCATCATCATCATCATCATCATTCATTCTTCTTCTTCTTCTCCTACCACCGTTGTGATGATGCTTGTCATCATCCAAAGCATTATCATCATTATCAGTGTTATTAGTACCATATTAGTATTCCTATCGTTGTCATTGTCATTTCTATTATTATTACTATTATTGCTCACATCAGAACCTCCAACTAGTCCCTTGGTCCGTCCTCACCTGAAGCAGCATGTGGAACTGCCGCCGAGTTCTGTCATGGCTGGGATGATGTTTGGTGGAATGCCATATGCTGACAGCATTCTATAATGATGGTCGGTGGGTATCATTGAAAGTTGTAGAGAAGTCTAGGAAACTGACTGCTACAGAGCCAGAATCACCTTACAGTTCTGGGTGGAGCTGTGATTGGGTTATTCTGTGCATCAAATTATAACCGTGTAATCTTGATAATGAGATGCTTGTTAAGTGACTTCGTGAGTACTATAAGACTCACGTTATTCCAAGAGAAAATGACGGATGCGCTATTCCATGAATAAAACGAGAAGTGTTTTTATTCCAAGATAAAAAAAAAAATATGGTGGGTAAATTCATCTTTTGTTGGTGTTGTTGTTCCCAAGAGTAAGATGCCAGACATGTGATTTAATTCCCTTGTGTTAAGATGATCGTTAATAAGCTAAAGCCATGACTGAGTCATATACAGATTTAAATTGTGTTGATGTTACTACAAGAAAAAAAAAGCAGCGTAAAAGTGTTATTCCAATCTTTAAAATTCATAGTTATCTTATTTGTTAAGGGCAACACCAAAAACTGTGATATTTCGCTGCTAAAATGGTGGGTACGTTAACCCAGTGGTAAAACAATAGTTGTGTTAGGTCATGAGTAAAAATCAGGATTGTGTAATCCTAACAGCAAAACATTAAGTACACTATACTAAAAATAAGCTCAGATCATGACAATACTATTCTAAGAATAAACCAGAGTCTCTGTCATTGTTAATGTAATACGACGGTTGTGCTATCCCATGTAAGCAGAGAGCCACAGCGTTCCCACTTTGCTCCATCTATATCCTATTGTCTTCCCGTTTTTCATGTGATTCAGCGGGCACTGATGATGGAATTTCTTCTTTGATCAAGAGGGGGGGGGGGGGGGGGGGGGGGGGGGGGGGGGGGGGGGGGGGGGAGGGGGGGAGACCCATAACAAATGTTCTGTTCATATGTCTGTATAAAATACCCCCCTTTATTTTTACTTTTGACCACATGAAATGCTATGCTGTTCCGCTAGCAATTATTTCCTGCTCAGGTGTATTCTGAGTTATCACGGTTTTGCTTGTTTCATTTTCTTATGGATCTAGTTGCAAAGCGAGAGGACTGCAGGCGAAATCTAAACAAATCTTAAATAAATGTTAGCGAACCGCCAGAGAACTGGACAAACGAGTCACAGCGAACGTCTGTGATCGTTTGTCCACGTTCTCTGGGCGGTTCGCTAACATTTATTAAGGGATGTATTGGTCTTATGATTTTTTTTCTAATACCAGAGAGACGACACATCAGTGTGAGTGGTGAGGATCAGAGAAGGAGGGGGAGGGAGGAGATAAGGGGGCAGGGAAAGGGGGAGGTAGGGCGAGAAAAGAAATTTAATGTGTGAGCCAGTAACTTAAGGTGTATGGGGGGGGGGGGAGCAGAGACAGAGAGAGACAGAAGACAGACAGACAGAAGGCAGAGAGACAGACAGACAGACAGGCAGAGAGACAGACAGACAAACAGATAGACAGACAGAAAGACAGACAGACAGCAGGCAGGCAGAGAGAGAAGAGGAGAGAAGAGAGGAGAGAGAGGAGAGAGAGAGAGAGACATACATACATATACAGACAGACAGACTACAAACAGACAGACAGATAATGAGAGAGACAGACAGACAGATGGAGAACAGACAGACAGACAAGCAGACAGACAGAGAGACAGACAGACAGATAATGAGACAAAGAAATAGACAGACAGACAGACAATGAGACACAGAGACGGACACACACGCACACAGACACACACACACACACACACACACACACACACACAACACACACAAACGCGTGCGTGCGCGCGCTCGCACACACACACACACAGACTCAACTTACGCTTCTATTAACTCCACTTCAAGGAGTAGCGAGTTGTCAGATTTCTCTGTCGGTCTGGAGGTGACACTGGCAGTAGTAGCTGTCCACGCCCCCCATCTTCTTTCTGTTCATCTGCCTGTATTCATCCCCCATGGTGAAGAACCCGACGAGAACTCCAACAAGGCACCCATCTGTAGGTCTGTCACACACATTGTAAGAAACGACATTTCTGAAATTAGTGTATCATTGTCCAGTATAATTTATAAAATGCGTTTAAACTCGTGGAAAACCAAATTTTCTAAGGATGTAGATTGCGCTTGTGGTCTCCCATTATCTATTCAACATATTCTTTTTGAATGTCCAGTTCTAACATCTTTATATACTATTCTAAAGATAGACATTGATTCCTTAGGGGCTTTACATGAAATACTTTACAGCCCCAAAATGATTGATATAGCAAAGGCTATATCAAGTTCTGTTATTATTCATTTGTTGTAATTGATTTTTCAGTTTGTAATTATTGTTATGGTCGTTAATAGGCAAACTTTC
>CM065745.1:49439104-49442461 GCA_033310375.1 Conus canariensis
CGCACAGCTCGCACATAGAGAAACAGAAAAAAAAGAAAACAGGCTGGATTACACAAAGGCAGAAGGACCAGTGAAGAGATTTTAATCTACATTCTCTTTCAGAAAAAACCAACATCTCCAACACCAGAGAAAGTTCCACCAGTTCTTCAGTCTTTAAGAAGGTGTTCGACAAGCTCTGGCAAAAAAAACAACAAAAGACTTTTGGCCACAATAAAGGAATTTTACGCTGGGCAGAAGCTTATTAACATGTCCAGCTAACTGTACTCCAAAGTTACCAGTTTGGTGCTCACACAGGAAGAGAGCTTGCTTACTTACTTAGGCCCATTGCTCTTGCCAGACCATAGGCCATCAACAACTGCCCGCCAACGACCATGGTCATGGGCAATCTTTTCTAATTTGCTCCAATTGTAACCCATCTGCCTGGTGTCCAATTCCAGGTCCTGCCTCCAGGTGTTTCTTGGTCTTCCTCGCTTCCTTTTGCCTTGGGGATTCCAGGTCAGGGCTTTTCTGGTGGTGTTGTTCGGGGCTTTCGGAGCATGTGTCCTATCCACCGCCATCTTCTTTTGCAGATGCCTTGCTCTACTGGCAGTTGGTTACATCTTTCCCACAGCTCTTTGTGGCTGATTGTCTCTGGCCAGTGGATGTGGAGGATCTTTCGCAGGCAGCTGTTAATGAAGGTCTGCAGTTTTTCAATGGTGGTTTTTGTGATTCGCCAGGTCTCTGATCCATATAAGAGGACGGATTTGACGTTTGAATTGAAGAGGCAGATTTTCGTCCTGATGGTGATTAGTCGAGATTTCCAGATGTTTTTCAGAGTGATGAAGGCTTCTCTTGATTTCCCTATTCTGGTTTTCACGTCAGCATCAGTTCCTATCCTGTAAAATAATGTACGCTTTCGCTTCACTGATAGATCGTTAGGTCTACTGACTTTGTGAATGGGTGAGCTGGCAACTAAATTGATATCAAGATTTCACTTATCTTTACAGTATTGAAAACTCGAAGTCAGGACTGCATTTCATTGATGAAAACCTTACTTTCGAATTGTGAATGCGTATATGTCAGTGAAAGTCAGTTTCAGTTTCAGTTTCATCAAGGAGGCGTCACTGCGTGCGGACTAGTCCATATACGCTACACCACATCCTCTAAGTTTTGAAACCATACTGCACATGATATTAAGCTGACGGATAAATGAATTAACAACGAAGATGAGAGAATTGAAGAAGAGGGTCTCGTGGCTATGACTTAGAAGATGTCTGACCTACACATTAGCCCAATGCACTGGTCAGACCTTGAGTGCCTACCTAACATTAGTTGCGTCTTTTTTTTTTTCTTTTTGAAAGTCAAAATGTCATTACATATCTCTCCCCATTGAAGACAGAGAGAGAGAGAGAGAGAGAGAGAGAGAGAGAGAGAGAGAGAGATGCACGCACACACACACACACACACACACACACACACACACACACACACACACACACACACACACCACACACACACACACACACACACACACACACACACACACTGAATCACTCGCATACACATGCATGCACTCTCTCTCTCTCAATCACTCTCTCTCTCTCTCTCTCTCTCACACAACACACACACACACACACACACACACACACACACACACACACACACCAGGGACAGATAACAGAAACAAGAGATGACATAAACCCAGTAACGGACAGAACAGAGTACAGGAGAGAGAGAGAGAGAGAGAGAGAGAGAGAGAGAGAGAGAGAGAGAGAGAGAGAGATGATGATGATGATGATGATGATGATGATAATCTTTATTTCCAAGGGTAACAGATAAGCGAACACATGCTTTTTTTTCATCCGGCCCTTGCCCCACTAAGGGACTAACTAAGTATGACGAGAGAGAGAGAGAGAGAGAGAGAGAGAGAGAGGAGAGAGAGAGAGAGAGAGACAGACAGACAGACAGATAGAGACAGAGACAGACAGACAGACAGACAGACTGACAGACGGACAGCGGAGAGCGAGCGATGTAGAGCAACACAGAAACCACGATGATTGAGCAAAGAAACCCGAAACGCCTAACAGCTTCCCAAACACCCAGACGGGATCATGGGAAGAGAAGAGAAGTTCATGAACGCTGACGACGACTCGCCCTTTGCCTGCCAGAGATAACCAGTCCACAAGTCAACCCTATTATGGCCAGCACCCGTCCCACAACGCACCCTGTCCTTCCGCTCATTAGCAACCAACATGACTCTTTAATCACGACGGTGGTAACGCAATCACTCACTAGTTCCCCCATGCAAACGGCATTAACATGCGTGGCGTTGGTGCATAGCCGGCCCCCATGTGGGAACCCAGGCACATTCGATAGTGTGTGCACGGGCTCAAAGTCAGGCACGCACGCACGCACGTTCGTGAGCTTGTGCATATCAATGTACACACAAACACGCACCCACACACACAGGCAACGTATGTATTTTTTGTGTATGTGTATATGAAGCACACACATGCACGCATGCATACATGCGCGCACGCACGCACGTGTACACACGCGCACGCACGCGCGCACACACATACACACACACACACACACACACACACACACACACATGCATGCACACGCATGCACACACACACATATATGCTCTCTCTCTCTTCTCTCTCTCTCTCTCTCTCTCTCACACACACACACACACACACACACACACACACACACACACACACACACACACGCACGCACAGAGAGAGAGAGGGAGGGAGAGAGAGGGAGAGACAGAGACAGAGATGAAGACAGACAGACAGACAGACACAGACAGAGGCAGAGAGAGAGACTGTCTATTCATGCCATGCAATTCAGTCACGGCTTGTCGACAACAGCAGTTAAAAACAAGACAACCAGGCGGTTTATGAATCAGGTCTGTGATGTCGCTAACGCGTTCTGTCACAATCGGGAAGCAAAGCCAAACCCGCCAACAGACAGAACTTGCAAACTACCATCACTAACATTGTACCAAAACGTTCAGGCCACATGGCTATGAGGTCAAATGAATTATGATTAAGTTTTTTTTTAAATGATAGGGACTCTTTTTCTTTGTTTAAACGCGACGACATAAACAGGAATTTACGATTAAACTTTCAATTCGTGATCTTTATTCGCTCTAGTTTGTCGCGCTCACCTTAATTATTTTTAATGTAGACAAAGACGTGCCAGTCAGTTCTTAATTGATGCATGATTAATGTGACGTCAGATTTTGTGCAGTTATACGTTTTGTACTCGTTAGTGACAGTCATTCACGTGACTGACATCACAACGTCCTTTGTAGCAGCTGTGGTCGTCTTGTTTTTTTTTTTGTTTTTTTTTATTTTTTTTTTT
>CM065745.1:49460061-49470061 GCA_033310375.1 Conus canariensis
AACAATGCACAGCCTTCAAAGAACTCAGAACAATGCCGCCAGTCTGATTTCGCAAATCTTTAAACACCAAACACGTTTCCGCTTATCAGCTCATTCCTCTGGTTACTTGTCTCAAACAGAATCGATTACAAATTTTCGTCTGCATTCGTTAAGTGTTCGCTCGCTAGTAAGGTAAGCTAATGTTGCTTATAGCCCAGCCGACCACAAAGGGCCATATCAGGGCTGTCACCACGTTACAATCAACTCACAAGCCATTCATTCGCACGATTCAATAAAATACATCTTCTAAAAACCCATCCGAAATTTTGTTAAAAATCTTTCCGCTATAAAATCTCAGAGCCGATGAAAAAGGTTACTCTGTTTCAAGAGTTTGTTCGTTGCTGTTGTTGCTGTTGTTGTTGTTGTTGTTGTTGTTGTTGTTGTCGTACCCTGGCTAAAAGACTCCAGGGATCATCCGAACAGCCGAAGCACTTGAACACTATGGTACAAATGCATCAGCTAGGGATGAGAACATTACGTGTGTGACCGTTTTTTGATTACCCTGCCACGTGGGCAGCCACACTCCGACTTCGTTGCTATCTTGTAAGTATCACTGCCTCAGGTTCGCGACGCATCCAACAATTGAAGGTGGGGGGGGGGGGGGGGTGAGGGGAGGAGGAGTGAAAAAGACAAAACAACAGAAACACAAAACAAACAAACAAACAGATAAACAAACAAACAAACGGTCAGGGGTTATTTTCTTAGCCAGTTCTCCCAGTACGGAGAAAGCAGCCTGCAAATACGAGACACCCGGACTCCATACGTTTTTTTTTAAAATTCAGCTGAAAAACTTGACCTTTTAAAAAAAACAAACAAACAACTATCCATCATGGCCGCATATTTCCATGTGCATTAGCCTGTTCAGTGATATGTGTGTGTGTGTGCGTGTGTGTGTGTGTGTGTGTGTGTGTGTGTGTGTGTGTGTGTGTGTGTGTGTGTAGTGTAGTGTGTGTGTGTAGTGTAGTGTAGTGTAGTGTAGTGTAGTGTAGTGTAGTGTAGTGCAGTGTGGACATGCTTGCATGTGTTCGTGCGGGAGGGAGGAGGAGGGAGGGTGAGGAGGAGGGCAATGGCTAAAGCTATTAATTTGAGTGAATTAATTTTTCGAGTTTCTTTTGCAAAAAAAAGCGCTTAAAGCAGATTAGGCGAATAACACACAGTACGACTGTACGTCATCATTATTCCTATCAGTGTGTGTGTGTGGGTGCGTGCGTGCGTGTGTGCGTGCGTGCCAGCGTGCGTGCGTGCGTGTGTGTTTCTTACTTTGTGTCATTTTACTGCTTTTTTAGATACAAAAAATATCGTTTTCCTGACAGCTCTGACATGTCTTCCCGTTTTGTTTGTTGTTTGTTTGTTTGTTTGTAACTTGCCACGTCTACCTGCTAGCTAATCACATATGAATTTTACTTTTTTTTTCATTTATTTCTTAGGCATTAGCGTCGCAGACCTGGGGCATACAAAAAACAACAACAACAACAACATCTAAACGCGAACAACAACAACAACAACAACAACAACAACAAAAATCTGCTTTTCACTAGGGATTTTTTTCTTATTTTGTGACCATCTGCCAAGGATGATTGATGGAGAAGAATTCCTATACGCCAGACAGCATTAGGCAAGATGAAGATGAAATCGCCCTTAAAGAAGACTAATCCTGAGCTTGGCCGCTAGAATCGGCCTTTGAGTGAGGAAAGAAGCATGCCTAATATCAAGAGTTCATTTTCTGATATCCTATTATCATGGAAATAAAGATTTTTGAAAAAAAAGACAAAAAAAAAAAAAAAAAACCAACAACAACAACAAACAACTTCGCAACCAATTATTTAACAGTCAGTCCAACATAATAATGGCAGTAAGCATCTTTAACAGTTAAGCTTATGATATTATTTCTACAATCACGTGACATTTTAGATGGCATATACCAAAGATTCTGTGTGTGTGTGTGTGTGTGTGTGTGTGTGTGTGTGTGTGTGTGTGTGTGGTGTGTGTGTGGACAGAACTCGTTAAAAATCTTCCTGTATATCTTTACAAAGCCTTTAAAAGAAGGGAAATAGCTATATATTGAAGCATCAAATTTATTGTTGTATGAATATGACTTTGTGAATTGAGTCTATAAATGTGCAAATGTAATGATGTTCTTTCTCGAATTTCCATTATTTTCCTTTGTAAGTTGGTAAACTGTGTTCAGTCTTGTATTTGACCTAGTTCTCTCGCTTATATTGGGATGACAGTGTCATTCGCATTTGTATCATATATTCATTGCCACTGTTCGCACCCCTTCAAATGGGGCTTTGGCCTTTTTTGAATAAAATTCTGTTCTGTTCTCTCTCTCTCTCTCTCTCTCTCTCTCTCTCTCTCTCTCTCTCTCTCTCTCTCTCAGGAGTAGCTTCCCTTGTCCAGTCACCAGGAAAATGCACTTTCGTCAATTCAGCTAAACGTTCAGCTGTTTTTCAACCAGAAAATCCATCACCATGTCTGTTGACAGCATGTCATCCACTCTTGAAAGTTGGCAGACTTCTGCGCTTCAAGACAGGACTCTGTCGTCGCTGAAAGTCGAAGGCAGAGGCAATCAAACGATTGTTGTTCTCCGATTGACTACAACTACCGACCGACCATCCTCTAACCATGCAAGCTGCAAACCAAGGTGCTGTTTTTTTTTCAGGATGCAAATGCCATGTCGCAGGTGGCAAACGGCAAGAAGAAGAGGAGAGAACATTAACACACACACACACACACACACACACACACACACACACACACACACAGCGTCAGGAAAAGGCAGGTTGTTATAAGATTATCACTGGTGAAGTGTCTGCCCTTCTGTTTGATCTTGTCAAAATCTGAATTCCTACACGTCCCCTCCGTTCTTCCTCTGATGACCGAATTTTTCGAATTCCCTCATAATTATCACCGAAAGCAGCACGGGTGTATAGCATTCTCATTTTCTGCGGCGACACTCTAGAATTCACTGCCTTTCCATCTACGTCATGCCCCTTCCTTCCCGACTTTCAAGTCTGCACTTAAAATTTAGCGTATCTGTTTAACCGTCAACTGCAGAATACCACCTGAAATATTACTAAATTACTACTTGTCTCTTGCACGCTTTGCTCGTGTACGAATGAGCTGTTCACCATGTTATATGTATATAAGTGTTTTTGTATGCGACATTGTGTCTCAGTGTGTGTGTGTGTGTGTGTGTGTGTGTGTGTGTGTGTGTGTGTGTGTGCATGGATATGTTTATGACTCGTGAACGCAGAAGTGTGTGTGTGTGTGTGTGTGTGTGTGTGTGTGTGTGTGTGTGTGTGTGTGTGTGTGTGTGTGATTTTGATGTTGATTCGCTAAAACTTGTAAAGCGCCCTGTAGCCGACGTTGTTAAGATGCGCGCTATAGAAACTGTCCACATTATCATTATAACGATCAAACTCATAGACGCAGAGCGCCGATCGCATGGACAGTAACAATTCTGTCGCCCGGTTTTCAATAACGTGCATTTAATTGTCTCGACTATGGTCCCTTTTTCGCGGTGATATTTTTTTGAGTTTCTGTCGGCGGAGGGGGGGGGGGGGACGGGGGGGGGCCACCGCTGTCAGCATATTCATGAGAACTGTCTTTGGATAGGACGTAGCGGTGGCGCCCTCTGGAGGGAGAGCTCACTCACGCTGGCTCTGCTAACGATCAATTATTGTCGTCAGTAGAGAGGGGCTTAGTAGTTGGTGTCCTGTGTGTGTTGGGTCAGAGCTGGCAACACTGAACAGCATGGAGGTGACTCAGCAGCGGCGCAGTCTGCCCCCTGGTGGATTGTCTGTTTGACGACTTGATATTGACTGCTCCCTGCGGATTGCCGGTGCTGGGGCGGAGGCGGGACATGACATGCTGTGGCTGTGGACACGACCAGGAACCAGAATGAGCGGCGTAGGTGCAATGCGGAAGATGAGAAGAAGAAGAAGAAGAAGAACAACAACAACAACAACAACAACAGCAACAACAACAACAACAACAAGAAAGAACAAAAAGAAGAAGAACAAAAAGAAGAACAACAAGAACAAGAATAAGTAAAACAAGAAGAAGAACAAGAACAAGAAAAAAACAACAACAGCAGGAACAGAAACAAGAAAAAAGAAGAAGAAGAAAAAGAAGAAACAGAAGAAGGAGAAGAAGAAGAACAAGAACAAGAAGAAGAACAAGAAGAAGAAGAAGAAGAAGAAGAAGAAACAGAAGAAGGAGAAGAAGAAGAAGAAGAAGAAGAAGAACAAGAAGAAGAACAAGAAGAACAAGAAGAAGAAGAAGAAACAGAAGAAGAAGAAGAAGAAAAAGAAGAAACAGAAGAAGGAGAAGAAGAAGAAGAACAAGAAGAACAAGAAGAACAAGAAGAGGAACAACAACAACAAAAACAACAAGAGGACGAAGAAACAACAACAACAATAACAAGAAGAAGAAGAAGAACAACAACAACAACAATAACAACAAGTACAACAAAAACATGAAAAATAAGAGGAAGAAGAAGAACAACAACAACAAAACAACAACAACAAGAACGCGGGGGCGGGGGGGGGGGGGAGCAGTCTGTTTCATTCTGGTGACAGAGATCAGCACACTAACGTTCCTTAATGTCTTGCAATGGCAACCGGAGACCTGGGATTAGTTAGTGCCTTTTACGTGCAACGTCCACACTCACCCACGGTGAAATCACCGACAGAGATCACCAACGCATAAAGTGCGGGGAGGGACAGAGGTGCTATTATTTAACACCACACTAGACCACCAGAACGACAACTCACTAAGGGTAAGGGTAGGGAAAATGACTATTGTTATGTTGAGAGTTAGCATATTCGAAACTTTGAGCCTTTGACGAATTCCTCGACGTGATTTTCAATGACTGAAAACCTGAAATGATTGATTTCAAACTGAAGCAGGCGAACGGCATGTAAGCCTGTAATTATCGGATATTTTTGGTATTATAGTTATCCTCACGTTCATTGATTTTTTTTAAAGTTACGTAATAGAATAAACTCTTGTTCCCATTTTCGTAATTTCATTTCTCGTTAACTCCCGTGCCCTCTCTGTTTCAACTACCTCCCGCGGTTCATTCTGGTTGTTCCAGACACAGGCTACATCCAGGCTCGCTCTGTCACAATCTCCTGATCGTCAGTTCACACAGAGCTATCGGTATGACGTCACCATGAAGCCAGTCACCGGAGAAGGTCCTTCACTGGCGCTGAATCACTTCGGTGACGTTCTTTGCATGCTGTGTGTTGTTACCTAAACTGCGCAGGACATTACCTGCTAAGCCCTAAGTGACGACCACTATTGTGTAATCATGTGAGAAAATGCCCCCCCCCCCCCCCCACCGACCCCTCTTCACCCCTCCCCCCCTCCCCCCCCACCCCCTCCCCCCTCTCCACCGCCGACACTCCCCATGACTGGCCAATCCGACGGTCCTGAAACAAAGTTAACACTTACACGTAACAGTTTACACGTAAGTTTAAAAGGCTGTACCAGTCTTGAATAAAAGTTACTCTGTGTTAGGTTTTCTTATGGGAGCAAAAAAATACCTCACTTGTTTACTGTTTATCGTTTACTGTTCCCTGCCTCATTTCATTACCGATTTTGTTTTGATTAAATTAGGGTTATTTGTATTTGTTTCTGTCCGTCTGTGTGTTTGTCTTTTGATCTCCCTTGCATCTTTGGGTGGATCCTCAAGCGTAGGCTCAAAGATTGTCCCCTACATTTTATACTATTTGCATAATGTCTTTAGTTTTTCAGCAACTTTTTTCTCTCCCACACTTTCGTTTGGTTTCATTCACTACTCTTCGCTGGCTGCTTTGGGGATGCTATTGGATTCTTTTTTGCACCCTTGGTGGTGAGAACACCACAGTATTATGGACTGTGGTGTGTCTCTATTTGACGCCAGGAGCACAGACACAACCAGCCGTGTCTCCCTGATGAGTTTCGACCCAGCGGACGAAAGGCCTTGGAGCAGGCAATACAAATATATCTGCCTTCAAAAGGGATTGCGATGGTTCCCTTATGCAGCTAGTGAAGAGTTTTCATATCTGTAACATATTTTCTTAATTTCATATTCCCAGTTTCTCCATCTTCAAACTCCCCTCCCTCCTTAAGTCCAAATTTTTGCCAAGTCATTACTATAAAGACAGTTCAGTTGTTGGCCTGCGCTTGTTTTTTTTCCCCCACTATTACATTGTTCGTCTATGTATTTGTCTGACTTTATTCAAGTTTAAAAGGCTGTGCCAGTCTTGAATAAAAGTTACTCTGTGTTAGGTTTTCTTATGGGAGCAAAAAATACCTCACTTGTTTACTGTTTATCGTTTACTGTTCCCTGTCTCATTTCATTTCCGATTTTGTTTTGATTAAATTAGGGTTATTTGTATTTGTTTCTGTCCGTCTGTGTGTTTGTCTTTTGATCTCCCTTGCATCTTTGGGTGGATCCTCAAGCGTAGGCTCAAAGATTGTCCCCTACATTTTATACTATTTGCATAATGTCTTTAGTTTTTCAGCAACTTTTTTCCTCCCCACACTTTCGTTTGGTTTCATTCACTACTCTTCGCTGGCTGCTTTGGGGATGCTATTGGATTCTTTTTTGCACCCTTGGTGGTGAGAACACCACAGTATTATGGACTGTGGTGTGTCTCTATTTGACGCCAGGAGCGCAGACACAAATAGCCGTGTCTCCCTGATGAGTTCCGACCCAGCGGACGAAAGGCCTTGGAGCAGGCAATACAAATATATCTGCCTTCAAAAGGGATTGCGATGGTTCCCTTATGCAGCTAGTGAAGAGTTTTCATATCTGTAACATATTTTCTTAATTTCATATTCCCAGTTTCTCCATCTTCAAACTCCCCTCCCTCCTTAAGTCCAAATTTTTGCCAAGTCATTACTATGAAGACAGCTCAGTTGTTGGCCTGCGCTTGTTTTTTCCCCCACTATTACATTGTTCGTCTATGTATTTGTCTGACTTTATTCAAGTTTAAAAGGCTGTGCCAGTCTTGAATAAAAGTTACTCTGTGTTAGGTTTTCTTATGGGAGCAAAAAATACCTCACTTGTTTACTGTTTATCGTTTACTGTTCCCTGTCTCATTTCATTTCCGATTTTGTTTTGATTAAATTAGGGTTATTTGTATTTGTTTCTGTCCGTCTGTGTGTTTGTCTTTTGATCTCCCTTGCATCTTTGGGTGGATCCTCAAGCGTAGGCTCAAAGATTGTCCCCTACATTTTATACTATTTGCATAATGTCTTTAGTTTTTCAGCAACTTTTTTCCTCCCCACACTTTCGTTTGGTTTCATTCACTACTCTTCGCTGGCTGCTTTGGGGATGCTATTGGATTCTTTTTTGCACCCTTGGTGGTGAGAACACCACAGTATTATGGACTGTGGTGTGTCTCTATTTGACGCCAGGAGCGCAGACACAAATAGCCGTGTCTCCCTGATGAGTTCCGACCCAGCGGACGAAAGGCCTTGGAGCAGGCAATACAAATATATCGCCTTCAAAAGGGATTGCGATGGTTCCCTTATGCAGCTAGTGAAGAGTTTTTCATATCTGTAACATATTTTCTTAATTTCATGTTCCCAGTTTCTCCATCTTCAAACTCCCCCCCCCCCCCCCCCTCCCTCCTTAAGTCCAAATCTTTGCCAAGTCATTACTATGAAGACAGTTCAGTTGTTGGCCTGCGCTTGTTTTTTCCCCACTATTACATTGTTCGTCTATGTATTTGTCTGACTTTATTCAAGTTTAAAAGGCTGTGCCAGTCTTGAATAAAAGTTTACTCTGTGTTAGGTTTTCTTATGGGAGCAAACATACCCACTTGTTTACTGTATAACAAATTTAGCCCGAAAGAATTTCCTTGTTAACATTATTATTATCATTATGTTTTAGATGCTGCAGGCGCAAGCTTGTTTTATCGCCTCATCTCGGAAAATTTGGCACTCTTACCACTGCATTTATTTAATGGAAAGGGGGGGGGGGAGGGACTGTCTTATTTAAGACTTTAATCAAGAAATCAGCTTTTTGTTTGTTGGTTGGCAAAGCCAACACAAAATATTAGATGCGAATCAACAATTATCAGGGATTCCTTTCATACTTGAATCAAGAAATCAGCCTTTCTTTGTTGTCTGGCAAAACCATCACAAAATATTAGTCGAGAATCAACAATTATCAAAGATTCCAAAGAGGAAAGACTGGATTTAATGAGTAATGTAAATAATACTGGTAATGTGTTCTACATCTGTTGAATTGATTGCACCCATGGATAGAGGGAAATCATACCAGGAATCATTCAATGACATTTCTAGAATGAAATTATTATAGTCACCACGCTTTATAGGAATAACGTGATCATAGTCTCCATAGATCACAAATCAAATAGATGTTTCATCAACATTCAGAACATGGACTTCAAGGCACGGGTGAAACGTGCTTTTGCGACCATGGATGTTGTTTTGAACCTGTTGGTTTGTTCTTATGAACTTGTTATTGATACTACTTTGTATTGTGTCACATTCGTAGTATGTGTACACTACATCGCCCCTGTCCATGTCCTTTCTTGCAGTTCACTTCCAAACTCTATGGGCTGCTGCCTCATCAAAACTCTATGGGCTGCTGCCTCATCAAAACTCTATGGGCTGCTGCCTCATCGAAACTCTATGGGCTGAAGCCTTATCAAAATTCTATGGGCTGGAGCCTTAAAAAACTCTGTCGGCTGAGCCTTATCAAAGCTCTATGGGCTGCTGCCTTATCAAAACTCTATGGGCTGGAGCTTTATCAAAACTCTATGGCTGCTGCTTTATCAAAACTCTATGGGCTGGAGCTTATCAAAACTCTATGGGCTGGAGCCTTATCAAACTCTATGGGCTGCTGCCTCATCAAAACTCTATGGGCTGGAGCCTTATCAAAACTCTATGGGCTGGAGCCTTATCAAAACTCTAGGGCTGGAGCCTTATCAAAACTCTATGGGCTGGAGCCTTATAAAAACTCTGTGGGCTGGAGCCTTATCAAACTCTATGGGCTGGAGTCTTATCAAAGCTCTATGGGCTGCTGCCTTATCAAAACTCTATGGGCTGGACCTTTATCAAATTCTGGTGATCGGCGAGGTGACCAGTCCTACTAGAAATAAAGAATGCGGTGGGGTTTTTTTTTTTTTTTTTTTTTTTTTTTTTGCGTAGTGATTTTGCTTTATCAAGTTGCCTTTAGACAACTCACGGAGGAGGCACGGCAATTCTGCTACTTCAGAAAATTCTTTGCTTGTTCTTACTCAACGCACGCAAGATTCTGACTGTTAAGACACCAACTGTCGACAATAATTGATTAGACGCGGAGATAGCGTGAATGAGTGACCCCTCCCCCCCCCCCTCCCCCAACCTCCCCCGGGCGCAACCATGTCCTCCTGGCTACAGTGCCCATAAAAGTGAGGTGACCGTGAGAGCAAGCATGGAAGGCACTTTCTCTGGAACGTTTTAATAACGATCCATGATATGATTATCATGATGATGATGATGATGATGATGGTGGTGGTGGTGGTGGGGGGATGATGATGATGATGATGATGATGGTGGTGGTGGTGGTGGTGGTGGTGGTGGGTGGTGGTGGTGATGATGATGATATGGTGGTGGGGTGGTGGTGGTGGTGGTGGTGATGATGATGATGATGATGATGATGATATGATGAGATGATCTAATGGAGATCTTGCCTGGTCTGACCACAACCCCCTGCACTCCACACTTCCTTCCGAGTATATCCCCGGTCGGCCAGAATCCAAAGATGCAGGTCCGGCAGAACTGGTCAGAACATTTGAACAACACTCTCATGCAGGCATCCATCCAGTGGATGGAACGCCACTGTGGCTTCACTGTGTCCATTTCAGCCCATAACACTATCACCTCTGCCTAGGTGTCTGTCAATGCCAGAAAATCTAACCAAAGAAGAAAAAGATACACCCGGAAGTGCCAG
>CM065745.1:49480061-49482561 GCA_033310375.1 Conus canariensis
ATAACAATATTAGATTTCTCAAGGTTCACAATTAGTCCTAATCGCTTGGACACATTCCACAAGATATTTAGTTGAGTTTGTAATCCGTTTATAGTATCTGAAACTAGCACAACGTCGTCTGCAAAGAGGAGGATTAAAATTTCTATGAAATCGGGATTAAGTTGAACACCATGCTTTCCTGTTCGTGTAATTTCTTCAGACTAAATGATTAATAAAAAGAGAAAACAAAACAGGACTACATATTTCTCCTTGTTTAAGGCCAAGAGGGCACATAAATGTTTCTGAAACATCTCCTCCTACTCTAACCCTAGCTTTTACAACATTATACATGCTCTTTATTGCATTGAACATTTTACCCTGATCTTATTTTTCTTCAAAACAATCCAAAGCCTTTCCCTTATCACCGAATCGAACGCCTTCTTAAAATCTATGAAAGCAACATACAATTTCTTGCGTTTAACTAACTGCTTTTGAACTAACGCTGTTAAAGTAAAGATCTGATCAATAGTACTGTAATGTTTTCGAAAGCCGGCTTGGGTTTCATGAATTAAATCTTTTTGTTCTACCCAGTTTGAGAGTCTTTTATTTAAAATAAAAACTATAAATTTTACTACTTATATTCAGCAAAGATATACCTCTATAATTATCTGGGACAGCAGTATCACCTTTTTTATGTAATGGTTGGATTAAAGACTCCATCCATACATCAGGGTATGAACCAGACGTGAAAAGAAAATTGAAGTATTTAACAAGAAATTGTATTATTTGTGTTGACGGGTTTTTGAAAAATTCACCAATTATACCATCTGGTCCCGAAGCCTTACCCTTTTTTAGTGCTGTTATAGCTTCCAAAACTTCATCATTATTTATGTCTTGCTCAAGGATATCTATATTATCATCTTCTAAAGCTTCAATAATATCGTCATCAACCTGTTCCCCACCATGGAAACCAACATCATCATTACTACCATAGCCATCAATGTCAAAGGAATCAATATCGTTACCATCAACAGGCAGTGAATTGAATACATTGTTGAAATGATTATACCACTCCTCTTTAGTAATTTCATTTGAAGCGGAAGATTTTGAAACATAAGACTTCACAGTAGCCCAGAAAACTTTCGGATCATTCATTTTTTCTTGTAGCGTCAACAGCACCCTCTCCCTGTGTCCAGCTGCTTTATCTCTTAACAAGTACTTATATTGTTTTCTTTTCTCACAATATGCCAGTCTATCCGTGTCATCGTGTGTCCTATTAAAAACTCTCAGCTTTCTCCTTAGAAATAATCTACTTTGTCTACATTCCAAATCGTACCAAACCTGCTTTTTGTCCCTACCTGTTGTTACAGTCTTCTTCATACACCGTCCAGCTATATATAAACCCTCATTAAACTTTGTCAAAGCGGCGTTAATATCATAATCAACGAGTTCAATTGCTTCATTGATGTGGTTTTTAACCTCATCAGAATCTAAACACAAATAAAAGTCTTGACTAAAATCTTCATTCCAAACATACTTAGAATAAGATTTACCTTTAGGCTGAACTCTTTCTGGAATCTCAGCAATAGCGGTAGTCAACAACTCCAAAACTACTGGCATATGTTTAGACTCAATTCTGCTCTGAACTTTCAGCGACGAACACAAGGACAAAAGGCTGCTCGACATCAAGAAATAATCAATAACACTACAACCAGATGAAGCCACATATGTAAAATTCCCATGTGCATCACCCACTACAGTTCCATTTAGTATTGAAAAACTAAACTGTTCACAGACATTAATGAGATACCTTCCAAAACTGTTCACGACATGATCCATAGAATGTCGACTAGGATAGCTTGAATTAACATGGGTCACAGAAGAGTTATCAAAAAAGTCATCAGGGATAATGTCATCATGAGGGTATTCGGTACCAGTCCTAGCATTAAAATCACCAAACAAAATAAATTGAACATCGCCAAGCAGTTCAAGAACATCCAAAATACACTGTTCAATTAGTGCAACACCATTAGTTATCTCCGTATCTTTGTAGTATGCCGAGTCAGTCGGAGGGAGATATGCACCCAATAAAATAATGTCGGAGTGTGAATTAAATAAACGTTTAAATAACTTCAAAATAACTACATTATCATATTCCATTTCTATACATTCAATATAAGCAGTTAGTTCCTTTCTGACTAATAGCACAACGCCGCCCGAGAGGCGGGCAGTGACAGTCAGTCAGTCTGACAGCCGGTGTAACATAGGCTTTATGTTGGGGAAAACACTGTGAAGAAAACGTCTGAGAAAAAGTTTCCACCAGCAAAGCAAAGTCAAAATTTCCAATAAAAGATCGCATATCAGGTTCATAAATACGTGCCAGTCCCTCAATGTTATAAGTCAAAAAAGTTAACCGTTCATTTTGAAAACTTCCTTGCTTGTGGTCGAAAACGTCATCATCCACATCATTTGCATTATCATGGTCATAATCAATAATGTCACTAACATCAGAAGAAAAATC
>CM065745.1:49487561-49505061 GCA_033310375.1 Conus canariensis
TTGACCATGGATGGACAGACACACAGACAGCATTTCTTCGTTCCCATTGTAAAGTACTCCCTGTTCTATAAGAACTGGGAGTACAAAAACCGAACAAGCAAACATACGTTTGTTGTTGTTGTTCTTTCAAGTTCAGGAAAAGAAAGGAAATGAGCACCTGTGGCTTTCTTTACGTCTGGCTTTCAGAAAAGAAAAAATCAATGACTTAAAGAAGAAGAAGAAGAAGAAGAAGAAGGAGAATGACAAATAGTACCTGGACATGAAAACACAAAGTACATCTTTGTAACGTTTTTCCAAACAAAACAAAAAAGACTGATTTAACAAAGCAAATTTCAGGATAAAAACATCACGAGAGAAATATAAGACACACACACACACCACACACACACACACACACACACAGAGAGAGAGAGAGAGAGAGAGAGAGAGAGAGAGAGAGAGAGAGAGAGAGAGAGAGAGAGAGAACGCGTGAACTCGTGACTTTAATGTGAGGCCTCCAGCTAAGAGAGAGAGAGAGAGAGAGAGAGAGAGAGAGAGAGAGGACTACTGACAAAAAGAAAGAAGAACAAAGTAATAAAAATAAATAAACGACTAATGGACACATTATTATTTTAAATCAAAATACTTGCAATGTAAAACACACGAACGAACGAAACAAAGCCTACTACCTATCGGAAACAAAAGCCTCCATTGAAGCATTGTGTCAGAATATCATGGGGAAAGAGAGAGAGAGAGAGAGAGAGAGAGAGAGAGAGAGAGAGAGAGAAGGGGAGAGAGAGAGAGACGTTAAGGCTGTTTGTGTGGGGTGTGTGTGTGTGTGTGTGTGTGTGTGTGTGTGTGTGTGTGTGTGTGTGGTGCGTGCGCGCGCGCGCGCGCGCTCGTGTGAGCACGAGCGCGCACTCATAAGCGCGTGTGCGTATATGTGTAGCCCACAATAGTAGTAAACAGCGGAATGAACACATTATAGTTACATATTGCATCAACTTAATAAGTATTGAAAAGAAAAGGGGAGAAAATATATAGTTATAAAAAAGACTTGAACGATAGTAGTAATGCTATTGTAATGGTACTGGAACGTAACAACTAGATTTCACACTACGGAATGTAGATTCAGTCAACCATGAATCCCATGAACCAGCATGGTCAGTTTTGTTCCTACGACCAATTGTTCATGCCTGTGTTTGTAGCTTTTTCACCATCAGTGACTTTGCCCCCTAAAACCGACGTGAATTCTGTCCATGGAGCGAAGATGTATAGCTGGGAGAGACCGCTGCCTCTCTTAAAAATCCCGTTAATTGCAGTCGTCCGTGTCACGTTCGCTTGCGCAGCTCACTCAGCACCCCAGGGAGAGAGAGAGAAGCGTTCAGATGATTGTGCTGCCCTCGACGGTTAGCGTGTGAGTCAGCTTCTCGTGCCCTGTTTAGCGAGGACAGCCAAGTGTCTGCACGAAGTTTTAATCCGCGAGCTAACCACCACGTGTTTGCTTCAAAATTTAACGTTTTGATACTATGCGCTGTGGGGTGGGGTGTAGAGACAGCTCATTTTTGAGCAGGTGGTAATCACAGCGCCAATTACATCAATATGGACGGACAAATACAAGACACGACTCGACACGACACGACACGATACGATACGATAACATATCATAGCATACCATACCATACATACCATTATCATATCATACTGTACCATACCATATCATACCATACCATGCCATACCATACCATACTATAACATACCATACCATACCATACCATACCTACCATACCATACCATGGCATGGTACAATACAATACAATATGATATGATACAATACGAAACAACGAGATACAATACGAAACAATATCATACTATATGGATAAAATGATATGATAGAAAAGATACAAAAAACCACAATAAAATACGATGCACTACTATACATCATCATACTACACTATACACTGCGATTCCATATGTTTAACATGATAAAAAACAATACAATACGATAAACAATGTAATGCAATACAATACAATACAATAAATTACCATAGGATACGAAAGGATACAATACCAAACTGCATGATACAACACAACACAACAACATAACACAATACAATACAATACAATACAATACAATACAATACGATACTATATGATACGATAAGTTACCAAAAGATATGAAAGGATACAATACAAACAATACAATAGGATATGAAAGGATACAACACCAAATTGCATGATATAATACAAAACAATACAATACAATGTAACACATTCTGCAACACAACACAGTATAACACAATACATTACAATTTAATGCAGTAACACACAGTACAACACAGCACGGCACAGCCCAACCCAGTACACGACACGACACGACACAATATTGTGATCAAATGACTAACCTCGAGGACAAGTACGGGACTCATGTTCGACGGGCGAGGAAAGGGAATTTCATGTGGAATACAAATACATATATCACGTGATTTGTCACGTGAACATTAGGCTGCTGGGCCGGAGAAACTCATGCCTCACGTCTCACGCTTCATGCTTCACGTCTCACGCTTCACATCTCATGTCTGACGTCTCATACCTCACGTCTCACATTTCAAGCTCTGGGCCACAGGAGCTCACGCCTCGCGACTCACGCATGGAAAAGACAAGTTGTATGGAATTTTATGTTGCTGACATTACAAAATTTGCTATCAATCTGTACAAGATAGGCGTTGAATGAAAACGAGGCTGTCAGGAAGGAGATAATGTGTGAGCCGAGGTAGTAATGATGATCATAATACTGGTAGGATTAATAGTAATGGTAATGATGATGATGATCAAAATATTGAAAAAAAAAACATTTTTTTCCCTTCCTGACAGCCTCGTTTTCATTCAACGCCTATCTTTCGCTGTACTGGATTAAGATCAGTGATTGCTCGTTCATTTTCGTTGTCCTGAGTGTTACAAGTGTGTCTTGCCTGAAGAATACCCTAAGAGGTCGAAACGCGTCTTGTTTTGTCTTGAGATTCGTTTGTGTACGTTTTTTTGGCGGTGCGTCATCCATCACTTTTCAAATTTGTTGAGATTTCCGCCTGCAGTCGCCTCTCATTGCAATCAGATCTTCATTGTATAGAATTTAGTGTTGCTGACATTACACAATTTGATATTAATCTGTACATGTGTACAAGTCCCTGAGATAAGGCTGCCGCCTATTTGTAGTCATTCATATTGAACTGGCCAGTGGTAATCAGGAACTTGGACCTCACGCATCGGAAAAAAAAAAGAGCAGTCCCACTTCTCCCCTCACGCGTGAACCGTGAACCATGAAGCGCGAAGTGTGAGTGGAGTTGTGTGGCCCCTGCAGAAGAGAGATCATGTATGTTCATTGTACTCCCAGTTCTTATAGAACAGGGAGTGCTTTACAATGGGAACGAAGAAAATAACGCTCTCTGTGTGTCTGTCTGTCTGTCTGTCCATCCGTGGTCAGAATGTGTTCCACTCGCTCCAGACAAAACTACTGGGCCGATCTCTCTGAAAATTTGTAGGTATGTTCATTATGGGTCGCGGATTATGCCCGATGTTTTATTTTACCGTTACAACCATGACTAACGGCTATAACGGCCCATAACGGTTTTCTTTTTTATGGAATATCTCAGAAAGTGCTTGGCCGATCTTTCTGAAAAATTGTAGGTGTGTTCATCATGGGTCACGGTGGATGCCCAATGTTTTATTTTTACCGTTATAGCCGTTACTAGCGGCTGTAACGGCCCAAAACGGTTTTTCTTCTTTATGGAATATATCTGAAAGTACTTGGCCGATCTTTCTGAAAATTTGTAGGTATGTTTATTATGGCTCACGGATGATGCCCGATGTTTACCAGAATAGCCGTTACGAACAGCTATAACGGCCCAAAACGGGTTTTCCTCTCTATGGAATATCTCACGTGTATTCAAGATAAACTGGGAGTACGTTTATATGCTTTGCACCTTGTTTTTCTATTCACGCGTGAGGCGTGAAGCATGAGGCGTGAGACGCGAGGCGTGAGTTTCTATGGCCCAGCAGCCCTAAACGATGTGGAATGGCGTTGTCTGTCGTGACAGGCGAGGACAGGACGACAAATTGAGCACAGAAGAGACGAACGAACGCTCCCTCGCACCCTCACACCCCCACTCCATTCCCCTCACCAACTCTCCGCTTCCCTCCCCCCCCCCCCCCCCCCTCGCTCTCCATGGGAGTGTAGTTTGCGGGTCTTTAAATGCAGCTTGGTCTCCGTGATATGAGGGGAGATAACAAGCCGACACGATCGCTGCTGATGGCTGCACACCAAAAAATAATGCGCCAAGGCCTTACTTAAGGACTCGAGTATTTATAAACTGGCGCAATTAGATTGTTTTGAGAATTTTCATTGTGTCTGAAAGTTGATTCTCCTTGTTTTCTTTCACATGGCCATCAAGGTACAAGCCAGGTGGTTCCAAGCAGACACATTAAAATGAAAGGAATGGGACTATTTGGGAGCTACCACCTGGCGCAAGGATAGGGTCACGGGTGAGTGCAAAGGCCTGAAATGTGACGTCAACCAAGGGAAGGCCATGTACTTGCAGATTGTATGTGACGTCATCAGTGGCAATCCCTCATAACAAGGGCAATAATTGATGGGGAGTAGTTCTTTTGATTATTTATCAGTTTAATGTTAAATGCTGGTTCAAACTTATGGTATACCTCAAAACACTTACATGGATGATGTAATGTTATAGTGAAAAATCGTCATTGTGGCGTGTGGCCAATACGGCTTGGTCTCCGAGATTTTAGGGGAGATAACTCGCAGACACGATCGCTGCATGATCAGGCCAGCTTCAGTCCCGACTTCATCCCTACACCCGCTCCTCCCCCCCCCCCCTCTCTCTCTCTCTCTCTCTCTCTCTCTCTCTCTCTCCTCTTCTTTCCCCTTCTACTACTACTTGTGCGTATCGGCGCGATGAATATGTATGAGCATAGACAGACCAGCGAGATTGAGGGAATGACCGAGGCTGTCAATACTAACCTTGGAGCCTCTCCTCTTCCCATGGAACTCGCCCCAAAATGGCTCTTCAGTCAGGACACCCCTCGTCCACCCTCACCCGTCTCCGCCTTCCCTCCTCCTCTCCTTCCTCCTCCAGCTGCTCTCTGTACCCTCCTTACTCTCCTTCCCCTCCCCCCTCCTCCTCCCCTTCCCCCCGTACATTCTCCCATCTGCCTCTCCAGTTCTCCTGATTAGATAATACGAAATTGTAGGGGAAACACACTCGCACAAGCACAGAGACAAAGTTTCAAACAATGAAGATCCTACTTCAACTTGGTAAAAACCGTTTTTAGCTTCAATACAAAAAAGATAGGTGTCTTAAAGGGGTAGAGGCAAACATAAAAAGGACATACCTTTTTTCTTCAATGAAAGTTATTTATTATTTGCTCCCACTTCTCTGCTTGACAGCAGAAGGTCTTCAGAGAAGAAACCCCCTTCAGTCAAGTGTTTCGGCCCTGAACACCTCACACTCTGAGGGGGCCGGGCAGCATCCAGGTCATGACTCCCAGATGCCCTCCAGAATATTTTTCCCCGGCAGCGCCGGGATTCGAACCAGCAACTTCTGGATAAGTGGGCTTCTCATGGCGTTGCCTTCCAAGACGGATGTCTTACCCACATGGCTAACGGACACCTGTTCTGAGCTGGGAAATCTAAGCCTTATGAAGGTCACTTTGTTCCTCTTCGACCAGATCCTGCAGGAATTCTTTTCAGTTGCCTCTGCCATTGTCTTCAGGGTTCTGGTCCTCTTCTTACCAGGAACCCCGAGCTGTTTCATGAGGTCATAAGCTGATGATCCGACAGGTCCCCTTGCTCCAACTTCTATGGCCAGGACTGTGGCTTGCAAGTCAGATTCCTTCAAGCTGCTGTGTCACTGACAGACTTCTGTCTTGTAGATGTGAGCTTGATTCGTTCGGCTTTCATTCTCTTGTTACTCTTTTAGTTCAAAATCTTTTCATTTAAAGTGATATTGGAGGAGAGACAGTTTGATATACATCAGTCTTTAAATTTCAGGACTTCATTTTTGATTTTGGTCTTGACATTTAAATTTGAAGAAAGTTCCATTTTTTCAACTTACACATTCCCTGGATGTTGCCTTCGTAGTCGCCTGGGGTATAAAGTTGGATATTTGGTGCTTTGCCTTCTTCCCCAGTAGCGGATGAAAACAATGTACATGTGCACAGGTGTGATGCTTACGTTTTGTATATTGCTAGTTGTTCTTGTTTATTTGTGCTGTAGTTTGACGTGTTAACGTGTTGATTGTAAATGCCTGAGACTTTCATATTGATCAGGCATATAATGCTAATAATGATGATGATGATGATGATGATGATGATGAAGATGATGATGATGATGATAATGATAATGATGACGGCAACTACGACGACGATAATAACAACAACAATAATAATAATGATGATAATAATAATAACGATGATGATGATGATGATAGATGAACACACAGACATTCATCCCCTGACTTTATCAGAAACCATGATGTCTTCGCAGACGGAGAGTTGATTTCTCCCCCTTTTCTCAAGAACGGTTAATCTGTCGTCGTCACACACATTGCACTCCCTTGGTTTGGACGTGTATGCAAGGGCACGCTTCATGTTTGCTGTCCTTTTCTTCTTTCTTCTTCTTCTTTCTTCTTCTTCTTCTTGTGTGGTTGGGATTTCATCTCCTAAGTGCATATCATGCACCCGAGGCCATGAATTGATTAGAGAGAGAGAGAGAGAGAGAGAGAGGAGAGAGAGAGAGAGCATGTGTGCGTGTGTGTGTGTGTGCGCGCGCGTGCGCGCGCGCGCGTGTGTGTGTGTGTGTGTGTGTGTGTGTGTGTGTGTGTGTGTGTGTGTGTGTGTGTGTGAAGCGTTTTTTCTTCTTCTTTTTTTTCTTTTCTCTCCATATCATATTTTGCCTTCTCTCTTTTTTTCCGTCTGTCACTTTCTCTAACTCCCAGTCTCTGTCTCCGTCTCTCTATCTGTCTGTCTGTCTGTCTGTCTGCTGCCTGCCTGCCTGCCTGCTGCCTGCCTGCCTGCCTGCCTGTCTGCCTGCCTGCTTGCCTGCCTGCCTGCCTGACTGTTTGTCTGTCAGTCTGTCAGTCTGTCTGTCTGTCTGTCTGTCTGTCTGTCTGTCACTCTCTCTCTCACTGTCTCTCACTCTCTCTCCTTCTCTCTCTCTCTCTCTCTCTCTCTCTCTCTCTCTCTCTCTCCCTCCCTCCCTCCTCTCTCTCTCTCTCTGTATAGGTATTCGCAGTGAAGAAAAATGGGAGCTGGGGGAGAGGGGGGGGGGAAGCAGGGGAAGGAGGGGCAGGGGGTGGATGGGGGAGGGGGAG
This sequence comes from Conus canariensis, assembly GCA_033310375.1. Classification (NCBI taxonomy): domain Eukaryota; kingdom Metazoa; phylum Mollusca; class Gastropoda; order Neogastropoda; family Conidae; genus Conus; species Conus canariensis. The sequence goes on from CM065745.1 coordinate 49,494,926, forward strand.
AGAGATTAATGATCTTTATTAATATGTGTGATGGGGTAAGAACAGAGAGATCGGGGTAGAAACAGGGTGGAAGAGGAGGGGGGTGCACTTAGAGGAAAAGGGGAGAACGGGATGGTTATAGAAGACGTGAAGGGTAGGGGGTGGGGGTGGGGAGATTAGGAGTGTATGGAAGTTTGATGGTGTGTCAATCATTTGAGAGGACGTAGCATTCCACTGTGTGCGGGTTTGGGGTGTAACACGTGACGTACGGGATTATCAGCTGCTAGTTCCAAGAGAGAGAGAGAGAGAGAGAGAGAGAGAGAGAAGGACGAGAGAGAGAGAGAGAGAGAGAGAGAGAGAGAAGAGGAAGTAGGACAAGAGAGAGAGAAGGACGAGAGAGAGAGAGAGAGAGAGAGAAGAGGAAGTAGGACGAGAGAGAGAGAGAGAGGGACGAGAGAGAGAGAGAGAGGATAAGGATGACACTGAGGACATGAAGGACGAGAGAGAGAGAGAGAGAGAGAGAGAGAGAGAGAGAGAGGAGAGAGAGAGAGAGCGGGGGAGGATAAGCATGACACTGAGGACATGAAGGACGAGAGAGAGAGATAGAGAAAGAGAGAGAGAGAGCCTATGCGTGTGTGTGAGTGTGCATGCACGCGCGCTTGTGTTGTGTGTGTGTGTGTGTGTGTGTGTGTGTGTGTGTGTTGTGTGTGTGTTGTGTGTATGTATGTATGTATGTATGCAATGTATGCATGTGCGTACGCGCGTGTGTGTTTACTCTGTCTCTCTGTCTCTGTATCTGTCTGTCTGCCTGTCTGTCTGTCTCTGTCTGTCTCTGTTTCTCTCTGTCTCTCTCTGTCCGACTGTGTCCGACTCTCTCTCTCTCTCTCTCTCTCTCTGTCTCTCTCCCTCCCTCCTTCCCTCCCTCCCTCCCTCTCTTAATCTTCCACCCTCTCAGTCTCTCTGAAGAAAATGACTGGCGATGATATTTGAGTCAGATCGATCTTTTAGTTTCAGGAGTTAAATTGAGCTGATTTTAGTCCTTGGCATCTTCATTTTGTTCGTAGCTGCCTCTGGACCTGACCTGATGTGTTGGACAGGGCCAGAAACTGCTTGACTTGGTCAATACAATAAAATGAAATAAAATAAAATGAAATGAAATAAAATGAAATGAAACAATAATAAAAATTAAAGAACATGAAATAAAACGAAATGAAATGAAACAAAAATAAAGCGAAATGAAATGAAATGAATCAAAAATAAAAATGAAATGAAATGAATCAAAAATAAAAATGAAAGAAAATGAAATGAAAAGAAACAAAAATGAAAATGAAATAAAATAAAATAGAATGAAATAAAATGAAATAAGATAGGATGAATAAAAGAAAAGAAGAAGGCGATTCAGGACAATGTGGATGTGTCTAGAAATGGTGTATCCATTTCATGATCGCTTTTTAAAGGAGTTCAAATTTTTCTCTTTTTTGTTTGTTGTTACTGTAAACGTCTGGTGTTTTGTTTGATCTGTCGTATCAATCCATACATCCATCCATCTATCCATGCAACCGTCCATCCATTCATCCGTCCGTCTATCCATCTATCCACCCATCCATCCATCCATCCCATCCATCCATCTATCTTCTTTTTTCTATCTATCTATCTGCCTGCCTGCCTGTCTGTCTGTCTGCCGGCCTGCCTGCCTGACTGTTTGTCTGTCTGTCTGTTTGTTTGTCTGTTTGTCTGCCTGTCTGTCTCTCACTCTCTCTGTCACTTCTCTCACTTTCTCTCACTCTCTCTCCTTCTCTCTCTCTCTGTTTGTCTGCCTGTCTGTCTCTCACTCTCTCTGTCACTCTCTCTCACTTTCTCTCACTCTCTCTCCTTCTCTCTCTCTCTCTCTCCCCCTCCCATCCTCCCTCCCTTTCTCTCTCTCTCTCTCTCTCTCTCTCTCTCTCTGTATAGGTATTCGCAGTGAAGAAAAATGGGAGCGGGGGGGGGGGGGGGGGGGGGGGGGGTGGACAGGAAGGGGGCAGGCGGTTGATGGGGGTGGCGGAGAGAGATTAAAGATCTTTAATATGTGTGATGGGGTAAAAACAGAACGGTCGCGGTAGAAACAGGGTGGTAGTGTGTGTGTGTGTGTGGGGGGGGGGGGGTGGAGATTAATGATCTTTAATATGTGTGATGGGGTAAGAACAGAGAGATAGGGGTAGAAACAGGGTGGTAGTGGGGGGGGGGTGCACTTAGAGGAAAAGGGGAGAATGGGATGGTTATGGACGACGTGAAGGGTAGGGGGTGGGGGTGGGGAGATTAGGAGTGTATGGAAGTTTGATGGTGTGTCAATCATTTGAGAGGACGTAGCATTCCACTGTGTGCGGGTTTGGGGTGTAACACGTGACATACGGGCTTATCAGCTGCTAGTTCCAAGAGAGAGAGAGAGAGAGAAACTCAGAACTCAGAAGCAGTTTAATGTACTTCGGCCTTGGGCCACAATACAATACAATCGGGAGGGAGGGGTAAGGGATGATAAATGGATTAAATGGAAGGGAAGGGGGGGGGGGGTCAAAGCAATGATCATAATATTTTCATCTTGAAAGGAAAGCTTAGAATCCAAATAAGAGTACGAATGCAAAGACACATTTTATAGACTGCACGATTATCACACAGTTTAACTTGTTACACAACCAATGCCGTTAAGAGTAGTGGCCTCTGAGCAAATTAAACTACTGAATTGGAGCGAGTGAAACAATACATCAAAAATAAATAAATGTAAATGTTCAACCTTGAGAAGTCATTTTCTTCCTAATATTATTAGCATGAAACACATACCTGGACAAATTATGCCTGTGGGTGGCATTATTTACTTTAAGCAAATCAGGAGTGGTAAAAATTTACAATCTCCCAAAAACTTTATTCTAAGGTCATCATACATGAAGCACTCCAATAAAAAATGGAATTCATCTTCAATTCTGGTATTACAAAAAGGACATAACCTATCTTGGCTGTTATTACTATATCGATGGACATTGTTGTTAAGTGGCAAAGCATTTAATCTTGCTTGTGAAACAGCGACTCGAAAGCAATATGTATCCATGCAACTGATATATTTCTCTTTTTCGAAAATGGTTTTAAAGGATCTGTAACTATCATACCTATCTCGATCTCTAATAGATCCAGTCCATTCCTGAATAAAGAAATCCACGAGTCTTTGTTTAAATAGACATAAAAAAGCCTTAACATCTCCAACACCCTGCTGCAGCCACACAATGTTAAATCCAGTTTCACATAGAATTTGTCTTATCTGAGAAGCCCAACATGTCTTTCCAGATTTATCCACATCAAGCAACATTAAATAAGCATTATATGGGAATCTGTCAGGATTCATTCGTAACAGTTTAAACCAGTATCTAAGGGAATTAGTGTAGGAGTTAATATAAAGTGGGTATCGTCCCAAGTCACCATACACCATTTTATTTGATGTCCTTAGTGGTACTCCCAGAAATCTTTTGCAGGCCATCAAATGTACTTTCTCTATTTCCTCTAATCTTTGTAGGCCCCATATTTCAGAAGAATATAACAGAATGGGTTGGATTCTTACGTCAAAAATCTTAAAGAACGTGCTTGCATTCATTTCTTTATATTTCTGGAAAACTCGATTTAACTCCACAACAGCTTTCTTACCCTTGGTCACAAAATGCTCTGTACCTAATTTAGCACTGATTTTTGTTGTGAAACAGAAACCCAGATAGCAATTATTATTAACTACTTCCAATCTTAGGCCATTGAAATACCATCGCTCGCGTTTTCCAAGAAACCCACCTTTCCTAAACACCATTACCTTAGTTTTTTCGATGTTAACAGTTAACTGCATGTCATCACAACAAGACTTCAATACATTTAATTGGTTTTGTAAGCCCCATGGAGTTGTAGAAATTAGAGCTACATCATCAGCAAAGAGCAAAATAAATATTTCCATAAGGTCTGGCAATAAATGAACGCCATGTCTTCCTCTTTCGCTCATATGATCTGCTAACTGGTTGATAAATATTGAGAACAATGTAGGGCTCAACACGCATCCTTGTCTCACACCAATCGGGCATTCAAAGAACTCAGATATATCAGAATTTGCATGAACACATGAAAGTAGGGATTCGTACATTGCTGTTAAAGACGCAAAAAACTTCCCCTCTACTCCTTTACTTCTGATGCAATCAATTAACTTATCGTGTCTAACCGAATCGAAAGCTTTTTTAAAATCCACAAAAGCAACATACAATTTTTTACCTTTTTTGCTCAAACACTTCTGAACAATCGCATACAGATTGAAAATCTGGTCAACGGTGGAGTAATCTTTTCTGAACCCAGCTTGGCTTTCTGATATTAACTGATTGTTTTCCAACCATGTGTACAATCTCGTGTTCAATATAGAAGTGTAACATTTGGATAAAATACTTAGCAAAGATATATCTCTGTAATTATCTACATTTTTCGGATCTCCCTTTTTATGAATTGGAATTATAACCGCTTTTGACCAATCTTTTGGACAGATGCCTTTATCAAAAATTGAGTTGAACAGCTTTATAATAAAAGAGCGAACCTGTCTGCCGCCATTCTTCAGCATTTCAGCTGTAATTCCATCTAATCCACACGCCTTTCCCGACTTCAGTTTATCTATTGCTCTAATTACCTCCTCTTCCGAAATACTTCTGTTTAAAACATGGTCCAGATGATCCGTTAAATCTATTTCTGGGCCTGAGTAGCCAGTATGTGCAGCTGTGTCAGTTTGGAATACAGCCTTGAAATGATTAACCCAATCCACCGTTTTTATGTTATTCGTGGAGTTATCTCTGTTGCCATGTCCCATATTTTTAAGCTGTTTCCAAAAACATGATGGATTCAATAAATTATTGGCAAGAGATTCTGCTTTCAACTTCCTGAACTCTCGTCGTTTAGCTTTCAGTAAGTGCTTGTACTTTTTCCGTTCTTCGACGTAAATCAATTTGTCTGTTTTGTCCTTAGTTTTTCTAAAACGGTTTAGCGTTCTTCTGGCTTCTTTTTTAGCTTGATCACATTCTGTGTCAAACCATTCTGATCGCTTGTTCTGATCAGAACGAGATTTAAAGGACATGCACTCACTAGCTTCAGTTAGGCTTTGAACAAACAGTGTCAATGCATTATCAATATCGGAATCCAACAAATTAAAAGCCAATATAAGTTTGTTCTGTATGTTATCACTATTCAGCCTGTTGACAAAAATATCCTTTTTGTCATCGTTCCACCTGATTGTTTCTATTGAACTACTTTCATCTTTCATCATTTGTTCATTGCATGCCTCAGTTCCAACAACCTTCAGATCAACTCGCATTACAACTGGCAAATGATCTGAGTCTACAATACTTTCGACATCAACTGCAGCAATATCAATGAATAAAAATAGTTCACTTGATGCTACAAAGTAGTCTACTATACTACAGCCTAGAGATGAGATATAAGTGCAGCTATCATCAAAATTCTTTTCACGTAGACCATTTAAAATAACACAATCAAATATATTACAAATTTCAAGCAACTGGTTACCAAAAACATTATAACACTGTCCTGAGAATTTTTACAAAATTCATTTACAACAGAGGCATTTGGGCCGATGAAATCTATATTATCTTCTACAGAAGAATAATTACAACACCCTGTTCTGGAATTGAGATCTCCAGTTAACAGAATGTAGAAATCATTGTAGGAGTGTTGAAGGTCTAATATGATTTGTTCCAAAACTTCCAAACCAAAACCATCGTATTGGTCTTTCCAAAACACAGAATCATGTGGATGAATATATGAACAAATTAGCATTATATGGCGATCAGTTGAAAACAGATCTTTATGAACTTTAATAATGACAGCATGAGGGCTTTGTATTTGAATTTGTTCAACGTACTTTTCAAATTTCTTCTTAATCATAACAATTATTCCACCAGAGTATCGACCTTGGTGGGAAAGCTTCTTTGCTTTTATCGAAAAAAATTTGAAGTTACTAAACAATGGGGAATTTAAATCATTTGCCATAAATGTCTCAGTTAGGCATATAAAATCGTGTAACAAAAGAAAGTTGGTAAACTCGTTATTATCCAGTTTTGGTAGAAGGCCATTGACGTTGTAATTGAGAAATTTTACTTCTGATTTATTTATATTATCTATATTATTCACAATACTACTTTTCTGCTCTTTTTCAGCAGATCTATCAGCCCTCGCAGATTGGGAGGTTTCATCGTCAGTACTTTTGCTCCATGATACTGTGGCCCGGCCGATTTCCTATTTTTTGTTACCTGGAAGACTGATTTACTGCGTTTACAAGCCTCATTTACCTTGGAGCGATCATTAGATGATGCTCTCAACAGAGAATCGAGGATGCTGCTTTGACTGCCTGTCCTCTGTGACATAGCTGATTTATTTGCACAGTCTGTTTGTCTGAGTGAGGCAGTTCGTCGAGGTGGCCTATCCTGTATAGTTGTCCTTGATGAGACAGCATTGTCTTGTTGTTTATCTTCATGGACTGTTGTACCTTGAGTGGTTTGTATTTCTTGCATTTCTGACAAGCCAATGTCGGTGCATGTATCTGTCACAGTATCGTTTGGATTGTCAGCAAGAACAGAATCAGTCTGTGTCGATATTTTGTCTGTGTCATCTTGGCCGTCACAATGTGCATTTGATTCTCTGTGTTCATCCGTCTGTCCCTGTCTGTCGGTGTTAGAGATTTTCTCGTCTGTAATCTCTACTCTGTTGTCTATCAATTCTTGTCCATTGTGGATTGAGTCCTGGCTTTGTGCGTGGGCATCATGAACATCGTTTAACACCACACCATCCTTCATGCCAGTTTTGTCTTGGATTTCATCAGCATGGAAATCTTTGTTCTCATCGCACAGAGCAATGTCATCATTGTTATCGACATTCCTTTGAAACACAGTTTGGCACCCTTCTGGTGGTTTAGAGACAAGACAATCTCTGTTATGACTATCCTGGTCACTATTGTTGGTCTTCACTGGAGTGTCAGGTACTTGAGTGACGTTCTGCACTCTCAGACTGCTCGGGACTGTGCTGGGTGGTCCGTACCTCTCAGATATTCTGCTGTTCTGGTCTTTCACAAACACTGTCCTCTTGTATTCAGCCATACCTGCACCTCCTTGTCTCACCACCTCGCAAAACAAGCGGTTGCCTGGCACCACAGGCACTGCATGTCTCTGGCTGCGACTCCGGGATGAGGGACAATTCTGATGTTCCTTGTTTCTGATAGATCTGGTGCCCATGTGGTTACCTCTTGTTTCCAGATTTGTGTATGAATGAGGCTGAGATCCGGTGTTGATGACATGTTCCTGGCTGTTGTCGGTGGATGACTGGTAAGGAAAGTCGTTTTTATCATATTCCAGAACCAAGCGCCTGGTGTGTCTGGCTGATCGGTCACGGCTGTCACTCCTGTGACCTTGCACGTCGGTGTACTGGGTAGAGTCATGGAATTGCCGTCTTCTGGGCAGGGAGTACCGTCGATCTCCACCATCATGGTGCTGATGAAGATCATGATGCTGGTGAGGATCACGGTGCTGGTGAAGATCCTCCTTGTACCGAGCTCGTGTTGACTCTCTCTCCCTCACTTGCAGTTTCCCATTGTAAATTTAAAGCAGTCTTTCCCAAACTGCGATAGTAGTCAACCCTATCTTTCTGGCGAGTAGTAAGATTTGATGATACCTGATGCCATCCTGTCTCATGTTTTGTTTGATCTGTCGTATCAATCCATACATCCATCCATCTATCCATGCAACCGTCCATCCATTCATCCGTCCGTCTATGCATCCATCTATCCATCCATCCATCCATCTATCTTCTTTTTCTATCTATCTATCTGTCTGTCTGTCTGCCTGTCTGTCTGTCTGTCTGTCTGTTCTGTCCATCTATCTATCTATCTATCTACCTACTATCTATCTATCTATCTATCTATCTATCTATCTATCTATCTATCTATCTATCTATCTACCTACCTACCTATCTATCTATCTATATTAATGACAATAATAGGCGAAATCTCCACCGTTTCAGAGCGTTTAAGAAACCACAAGGTCTTAAAGACAAAGAGTGTGATTTCTCCCTCATTTTCCAAACAGCGGTTCATGTCAGTCAGTCATCGAGACACACACACACACACACACACACACACACACACACACACACACACACACACACACACACACACACACACACACACATCACCCCACACACACAACACACACACACACACACACACACACGCACGCACGCACGCATGCCACCACACACACACACACACACACACACACACACACACACACACACACACACACACACACAACCCACACTCCACACCACCCCTCATGGTTTCCACTTGCATGCAAGGATGCGTTTCCTGTTCTTCTTAGTGTTTTTTTTTTTTTTTTCTCTTATTATCGCTATATCTTTTTCTTTCTTTTTTTTCTTTCTTTTTTTTTTTTTTATCGTATTTTTTTTCTTTCTTTCTTTCTTTCTTTTTTCTTGTTTTCTTTCTTTCTTTCTTTCCTTCATTTTCGTTTCATCTTATTTTCATTTTCTTTTTCCTTTTCTCTCCAGGTCATGTTTTGTCTTCCCTCTCTGCAAGGTGCATTTCATCTGCAAAGTGCGTCCGAGCTTATGAATTGATTTGTGCGTGCGCGCACGCATGCGTGCGTGCGTGCGTGCGTGCGTGCGTGTGTGTGTGTGTGTGTGTATGAAATGATGTTGGCGGATGTTGGATAATGGTTATGAGGCCCTTTTTTAATCCTCTCTCTCTCTCTCTCTCTCTCTCTCTCTCTCTCTCTCTCTCTCTCTCTCTCTCTCTCTCTCTCTCTCTCTCATCATGAATATTATCATTCATCGCAGGTGGAAGAGATCAGTAAGATACAAAGTCATCATTTGATTGAGTGGATGGTCGAGTCAGTCTTAAGATTTTTTTTAACCTTACTGCATTACTACTGTGCGTGAGGACATACTGAAATGTTACGAATTTATTTGTTATTGTTAACCTTTGATTTGATACACACTAAGAATGAAATGTGTACCATTTGTTAGCAGGAAAGAAAGAGCGAAATATTATTTGTTCTGTTACCCCTTTCCCCCTTGTCAAAAGACCTCTTTGGTAATGACAATAAAATATCAAAGTGTCAAAGTCTCTCTCTCTCTCTCTCTCTCCTCCTCTCTCTCTCTCCTCTCTCTCTCTCTTCTGCAAACGGATTTCTGCAGTGTGCAGGTGAATAGGGGAGAACTAATGATGTGTGTGTGTGTGCGTGACGGGAGGAGAGTGGAGGTGTAGAGGTGGAAGTGAGGCGAGCTGGGGTGGTGGGGGTTCGAGAAGAATGGAGGGAGATAAGGGAGGAAAGGGGAAGGGGGGGGGGGGGGCGTCTTCGGAAGTTAATGAGTGTTAAAAACATTGGTGTGTGTGTGTGTGTGTGTGTGTGTGTGTGTGTGTGTGTGTGGTGTGTGTGTGTGTGTGTGTGTGTGTGTGTGTGTGTGTGTGTGTTGTGTGTGTGTGTGTGTGTGTGTGGTGTGTGTGTGTGTGTGTGTGTGTGTGTGTGGTGTGTGTGTGTGTGTGTGTTGTGTGTGTGTGTTGTGTGTGTGTGTGTGTGTGTTGTGTGTGTTGTGTTGTGTTGTGTTGTGTGTGTGTGTGTGTGTGGTGTGTGTGTGTGTGTGTGTGTGTGTGTGTGTGTGTTGGTGTGGTGTGAAATACTGGTGGCTCTGTTTCACCAATCAGAGAATCTTGGTATTTTTGTAGAAGACAAATACCTGACCATAGTCAATTTTTTTTTTATGTCTAGTGCCCCCCCCCCCCCCCCCCCCCCTCTCAAAAACAGGAAGAAAATAGAAAAGGAAATCGTCCTTGTTTGTTTGGTCGGTTGGTTTTAATTCTTTTTTTCTTTTTTAAAAAATGAAGTGGATTCCATACTGAAAAACGCTGAACAAAGAGACTGTTTTAAATTTCGTCGTCGTCTTTTTTTTTTTTTTTTATCTGTCTCTTTTGAGTTATACTCCTTACTATGTAGATCGCACTATCCGATTAGCCAAACTCTGTAAACTCGCTTGTGATTGGTAGACAGCGCCGTCGGCTTTCGCCTGTTGTGCACGAGGATGTGATAAGGGTG
>CM065745.1:49512561-49517561 GCA_033310375.1 Conus canariensis
ACACCTGCGGTGTTGCTCATGAAATGCCAACAATACACTCTGAACTGGACTCTATTGTTCCAGAGTCTTCCAATCGATGTCATCAGCACACACGTCCAGGCCAGAGCTGATCAATGCCAAACAGTCTTTAGAATGGCCACGGCTGGAATGGCCATAGAACACAGACCACTTCTCCCTGCTCCTCCCCCCCCCTCCCCCCTCCCCCCTCCCCCTCCTCCCCCCCCCCCCCCCCCCCCCCCGTCCCCTCCATGTCCTAGTCCGGAAACACTCGCAGTTTTTATCGGGACATGTAAAAATGATTTTGGATAATTGTTGTCCCTACTGCAGCACACACAGAGGAGAGAGAGAGAGAGAGAGAGAGAGAGAGAGAGAGAGAAGAGAGAGAGAGAGAGAGAGAGAGACAACACACAGACAGGCAGACAGATAGACAAAGATGGAGGGAATGAAGGAAGGAAGGAGAGAGAAAGAGACAGAAGGCAGACAGACAGACAGACAGAGACACACAGACAGACAGAACAGACAGACAGGAGGACAGAGAAAAAAAAACAGAGACAGAGACAGACAGCAGACAGACAACAACAGACAAATGATGCGAGTGGTAAGAAGGAAGGAGACAGTACAGAAAGAGGAGGTGACAGGAAGGGAAGACGAGAGACAGACAGACAGACAGACAGAGACAGACAGACAGACAGACAGACTGACAGACAGACAGACAGACAGACAGAAGAAAGACACAGACAGAGACCAGAGACAGAAACAGAGAGAGAGAAAAAAAGTGTGCCAGGAGTGGAAACTGGTGAGAAGGCGGCCGTAGCGACAGCGGAAGCGAGGGGGGACGGGGGGGGGGGGGGGGGGGGGGGAGGGGGGCGGGGTAGAGAAGAAAGAAGTGAGGGTTGACGATATCTCTCCAGGCCATCAGCTTTGTCTTCGGTTCTCAAGTAACGGAGGAACAACACAGACTTCTCCCTGGCTTGGTTCCGGCTCAAGGGTCTCGTGTTGCGGAAGCACAACATAGATTTATCCCTGGCTTGGTTCTGGCTCTATGCTCTCGTGTTGCGGAAGAACAACGCAGATTTCTCCCCGGCTTGGTTCTGGTTCCATGCTCTCGTGTTGCGGAAGAACAACGCAGATTTCTTCCTGGCTTGGTTCTGGCTCTATGCTCTCGTGTTGCGGAAGAACAACGCAGATTTCTTCCTGGCTTGGTTCTGGCTCTATGCTCTCGTGTTGCGGAAGAACAACGCAGATTTCTTCCTGGCTTGGTTCTGGCTCTATGCTCTCGTGTTGCGGAAGAACAACGCAGATTTCTTCCTGGCTTGGTTCTGGCTCTATGCTCTCGTGTTGCGGAAGAACAACGCAGATTTCTTCCTGGCTTGGTTCTGGCTCTATGCTCTCGTGTTGCGGAAGAACAACGCAGATTTGTTCCTGGCTTGGTTCTGGCTCTGTGCTCTCGTGTTTTCACATGTCTGTACACGAGCTTTCTTCCTCGCTTACTGAGAAATCAAACGTGAACAGATTCAGCCCCCACCCCCCACCCCCGACACGTTATAGGAAACAGAACACTCAGGAAACACAGATGAAGCTAGACATTTAAAGGGAGGAAACAGTTAACGTCGAGGTAAACACACAGACATGGGGAAGTAACATAATAACTTCAGCAAATGCGTTTCCCAAGAAAACATTCATTAAGCCAAGAAAATGTATGTTCTACGCAATCAAGAGTGTCAAATTAAGAAAAAAATGTCTTTTTCAAGAAAGCAATATTATCACGTATTCCAAAGAAATACGCCAGTAAGACATGAAAATTTGTTTCACGATAGCAGTATCGTTAGGTCTTGAAAAACAACGTCATAAAGTTTTCCAAAAGAAAAATATGGTCAACTCAACAAAATGTCTTTTGCAAGAAAATAATGGCCCCAATTCACGACTTTGTGTTTGAAGACAATAATATGTCCCAGTCAAAAAACAAAACAAAAGAAAACGTTGTAAGGGAAAAAAAATCTCTGATAAAAAAGAAGATATAATTTCTGAGAAATAATATGATCTCATCAAAAACATGTTTTCCACGTAAAGAGCTTGAAATTTTAAGCAAAAGTGTTTTCAAAGAAAGCAAAATCTCAAGTCAGGCCATTACGTTTTCCCGAAAGGAAATCAATATCACCTGGTCAGGATTATATCTTTAAAAAAAAACAAACAAACAAACAAAAACCAAAAAAAAACCCACACACATTATAATCGAGTGCAGAAGTAGTCGTTTTTTGTTTTTCAAAAAAAAAAAAAAAAAAAAAAAAAGCAATGTGATCAAGACATGATCTGAGTTTTTCAAGAATCAACAAGATCAACTACTGAATGGAATAGTTTAAAATGATAAGATCCAAAAATCTGTTTTTCAGGAAAACAATGTCGTCTGTCAAGAAACTTTTATGTCTTCCATGAAAATAACATGACCAAGTGAAGAAAATGTGTGTTTATGTGTTCAGGAATACCATATCTATAAGCACAGATGTTTATGTGTTCAGGAATACCATATCTATAAGCACAGATGTTTATGTGTTCAGGAATACCATATCTATAAGCACAGATGTTTATGTGTTCAGGAATACCATATCTATAAGCACAGATGTTTATGTGTTCAGGAATACCATATCTATAAGCACAGATGTTTATGTGTTCAGGAATACCATATCTATAAGCACAGATGTTTATGTGTTCAGGAATACCATATCTATAAGCACAGATGTTTATGTGTTCAGGAATACCATATCTATAAGCACAGATGTTCATGTGTTCAGGAATACCATATCTATAAGCACAGATGTTCATGTGTTCAGGAATACCATATCTATAAGCACAGATGTTTATGTGTTCAGGAATACCATATCTATAAGCATAGATGTTTATGTGTTCAGGAATACCATATCTATAAGCACAGATGTTTATGTGTTCAGGAATACCATATCTATAAACACAGGATGTTTATGTGTTCAGGAATACCATATCTATAAGCACAGATGTTTATGTGTTCAGGAATACCATATCTATAAGCACAGGTGTTTATGTGTTCAGGAATACCATATCTATAAACACAGATAATGCGTTGACGACAAAGAATAATCAAGAACAAAGGCGTCATTTCCCAGAACACAATATCATGAATGTCAACACAAACTGCTAGAAAACAGTATGCGAAAGTCAGAGATAGATTTCCAAGAATACAACTTATATAATGAAGAAAATATGTATTCCAACAGAACCATGTCAAGAGACGCCGTTTCCAAGGATATAGTATCAAATCAAGAAAATGTAATTTTCTCTAAAACAAAAAAAGTATAAACAGTAAACAAGTGGGGTATTTTTTGCTCCCAGAAGAAAACCTAACACAGAGTAACTTTTATTCAAGACTGGCACAGCCTTTTAAACTTGAATAAAGTCAGGACAAATACATAGACGAACAATCTAATAGTGGGGGGAAAAACAAGCGCAGGCCAACAATTGAACTGTCTTCATAGTAATGACCTGGCAAAGATTTGGACTTAAGGAGTGTGGGGGGGGGGGGGGGGGAGTTTGAAGATGGAGAAACTGGGAACATGAAATTAAGAAAATATGTTACAGATATGAAAACTCTTCACTGCCTGCATAAGGGAACCATCGCAATCCCTTTTGAAGGCAGATATATTTGTATTGCCTGCTCCGAGGCCTTTCGTCCGCTGGGTCGGAACTCATCAGGGAGACACGGCTGGTTGTGTCTGTGCTCCTGGCGTCAAATAGAGACACACCACAGTCCATAATACTGTGGTGTTCTCACCACCAAGGGTGCAAAAAAGAATCCAATAGCATCCCCAAAGCAGCCAGCGAAAAAAAGTACAATCAAAATAAGAAATGTGTCATCCAAGAAACAACAGCCATCAAATATAGAAAACGTATTAGCCCCGAAACAGTATGATCAAACCACCAGATCTATGTTTCAAGAAAACTATTTCGTGATGTCAGCCTTGGCCCAGTGGTCAGCGTCGCGGATTGCTGGCAGGAGAACATGGGTTCATTTCCATCACAGTCAATCATTTGTAATAATTTTCTTTTAATCAGGACCTCTGGAGTTTGCTATGGGCAAATGGAAAAAATCTAGAACCACATAGTTTCAAATTTCACATCTATTTTGTGCTCAATTTGAGGAGACAAGTCATCGTTCGTTTTTTTTTTTTTTTTTTTTTTCATTGTCTTTAATGTTCTTTGTCTTGTCTGAAGAAGAACAAAGAGGTCGAGATGCGTAGTGTTTTGTCTTGTAATTAATTTGTCTCTTTCTGTTCGCGGCGGAACAGTAAAGCTTCTCGAGAACGAGCTTTAACCATTTACAAGATGCGTTGTCTGACAAGTATTGCTTACGCTTCCTAACCAACACCGCAGGTTACTGTTTGTCTCGGGGCTGGTTGGTACCAGAGTACACTCTGAAATGAAGTGTAGAGTACAGCCTGTCATGCAGTCTCTGACTGGTGTCGATTGATACCAACTGCTCTCTGTAGGTTGCTGGTACAGGGGGTTGCAAGCGGACAAGCTAGGGGTGTGGCTGTGGACAGGGAGGTCGAAAGAGCCGCGATAAGGTCAAGCCATTGACATGGCCGTGACGAGGAACAGAAAACGAATTATCTTCCAACAAAGTGATATAACCAGACAATCTAAAACCACCCTGTTTTCAAGAATCGACATAATCAAATGACAAACTGTGTTGTCGAACAAACCAATATCATTAGAACACCAAAAGAGCGTTTTCAAAACAAAATTTGGAAAGAAAATGACAAAACTACAATCATCAAATCCATAAAATGTTTTCTTTTTACGGGAAAATGATGTCGCCATTTTTTTTTTCTTCCAGAAAACGTTTTGTGAGAAAGCAATATCGTCAAGTCTGCAAAGCATTTTTTTCAAGAAACAAACACAAAAAGATGGTGACGTTGAGAAAATTTGTTTCAAAAGTTGCTTGGACTAGAATTCCACCAGCAGAAAAT
>CM065745.1:49525061-49550061 GCA_033310375.1 Conus canariensis
ACATTTCAAATCTATACATTGATTTTATGTATGCCATGTGGTGTAGCAGTGTAACTTTGTGACAATACTTGGTGACATTTATCCAAATGATGAATGATTATTCTGTGTGGTAGTTTGCTTGCCACCATGTGGTAACAGCTATCACCATGTGGTTATGATTCTTTGTTAACAATCTGACCACTATTCTTTGTGTTCAACCTGACTTTTGCCAGTATGCAATTCATCTGTTAACTGAATGATAAACTTAGATCAGAAAAAACAGTATGCCTGTGCTAGGTGAATACTGCTAAGGTGATTTATAAATACTGGTGATTGTTGGAATGCTTTGTAGTGTAGGACTTTAAGTCTACACCAGTGTGTACTTGGGCTAAGTGTATTCCAAGTTAATGTGATTTAATTCATAAGAAACATTGAGGAGTTATTTGACTAAAACTGTTCAGCATTGTATGACTGTCTCTTACCCTTTTGCAAGCTTAACTCAGCCTTTAAACTAAAGTGGAGATTGATAGTTATAGTAGAAACTCTACAGTGGAGATTGATAGTTATAGTAGAAACTCTACAATAGAGCAAACATTTGCTGGCTGAGTTCTCACACCTCTTCTGAAAGATAGAGGGTAAATGAGTGAACTCGACACACCAGCCACTCAGCTACTTACCTACAGACCGGGTTCTCTTTATCACAGACCTGGGACCGTGGTTATGCTACAAATTTTGGCTAAACCATAACTGTGGCTGCACCACAGATTGTGGTGACGCAAAATACTACATACTGGGCAAGACTGGTTGTGAAGACACACCTCAGCACAGCAGGATCAGTCACCAACTCAATTAAGATCAGTTCATTCAGAACTTACCCTCACTTTATGATGAAACAGTGAGAACATGTCTATGATTACCACTTTGGCTACTGCACTGGGTGTATGCAAGCGAAGTGGATGTGTATAAGAATATACATTCAGAGTAACATTGACATGCCCACTGTATTTCAACTTAAGCTACTGCACTGAGTGTAAGTAAGTAAAGTCGGAGTGAAGAAGGGCACTTAATTTTTGTGGTTCAATGAGAACTAAAACTCAGCCTGTATAAAGGACATGTACATACTTACCAGTGTGTATTGCACTTAACTTGTGTCTGTTCTCTGTTGTTCAATCAGTGTTGAATGTTTGAACTTCTCTCTTTAATTCTGTCTCTTGGAGCTACAAGTACTGTTAAGTGTACAGGCCTAAGGAAACTTATCTCAGAGCCACTATTGAGTATTTTAACAGTACCCAGAATAAATATAAATTTCTTTTGATGACTAGTACCGGAAAGTTGCTCCTTCCACCACTAGCAAGAGCGAGGGTGGAGGTGAAATGTTGATATAATTCTCATACAGAAATTATTCCAAGTCCTTCCCCTACAGGACCCACCTACCACTCCCAGCTCTCGTCGAGAGAGAGAGAGAGAGAGAGAGAGAGAGAGAGAGAGAGAGAGAGAGAGAGAGAGAGATGTGGGCATAGGAAGAGAGGGAGAGATACGAATATGAACGCAAATATTTTAGGAATATTTCAACCTTAACTCCCTTAATGAGTACTGGAGACAGACAGACAGACAGACAGACAGTTGAACAGACAGAAAGTCAGAGAGACAGAGAGAGAGAGAGACAGAGAGACTAAAAGACAGAGAGAGAGAGAGAGTCATAAGCAGAGAGAATGAGTCAGAGACAGAGTTAGAGAGAAAGGGGGGAAGGGGGGGGGGGGTAAAGAGACACAGAGAGACTCAGAGACAGAGACTCAGAGAGGCAGTGAGTGACTGAGAGAGAGAGAGGCAGAGATACAGAGACACAGAGAGGCACAGAGTGAGAGAGAGAGAGACTGAGACACAGAGAGAGAGAGAGAGAGACACTGACACTGACACTGACACTGACACTTTTTTTATTGATTAGGCCATAGACCCATATCAACAGGGATTTACACCAGACAGAGGCATATAAACAATAACACATTATCAATTTTTCAATTGTTCATTTCTAATCTCAAAGGCTTTATAAATATATGTTGCAAGTTTGATTTGTATAGATTTGTTATTATTTGCAAGAAGAAGTGAAAGTTTAAAGCTTGAAGGGTTATTAAAGTACTTTTTTGCGATGTACGATTCTCTAATTTCCTGATATCTTGGACAAGAGAGGATGAAGTGTACCTCTGTTTCAGCGTGGAATCGACAAAATGGACAGTCGAATCTTCTTTCACAAGCGTTCTCTCCAAAACGTAATCTGTGGATCTTCAAAGGCGAAACTCCTAACCTAAAGCGAATGAAAAGTGTTCTAACCCTGAGATGTTTCAAGTGATTCAGATACGGCGCTAGAGATAAGGAAGATTTAAATGTGCTATAGAAAGAACATCGTTCACTTGAATTAATGTTTCTTGACCATTCTTGACTATATGATCTAACAAGTCTGTCCTTAAACTCGGCTAAAAATTTTTTCTCATCGCCCACTCCTTGATTTTCCCAAACTTCTTCAAAGCCATACTGATACAATGTGTAACAAACAGATGACGCCCATGTTTTTCTGTTTTGTTCATGAAGATATAAAAGCATTTTGTAAGTTTTGAATGGCAACCGGTGGGGAGACATTTTTATTACACGTAACCAGTATCTAATATACTTTACGAATATGTTAATGTATAATGGGTAACGACCTGTCTCACCGTAGACCATGAGATTTGGTGTTTTAATGGAAATATTCAAAAATCTTTTTAATGCAAACAAGTGAACTCTCTCAATGGCTGTTAGATCATATCCAATACCCCACACCTCTGCACCATAGCTGAGCATGGGGTGGATTTGCGTATCAAAAAGCTTAAAGAATATTGAAGGAGATCTTTCTCCTAGCGACCAGAGTAGTCGGAAAATACATATAACTCCCTTTTTTGCACGGTTAGCAATATCATTCAAAGCATGCGAAAACGACAAGCGAGAAGAAAGATAGATACCAAGGTACTTATACATGTTAACCAATTCCATTCGATTATCACCATAATACCACCGCTCTCGTGCAGCAACATGTCCTCCATTTCTGAATATGATTATGTTTGATTTGTCGAGGTTAACTTCCAGGTCTAGCTTCATAGCAACCTCATGCAAAATATTTAACTGGTTTTGTAGACCACAAACAGAATCAGATGCCAATACGACATCATCTGCAAACATAAGAATAAAGATTTCCGCAAGGTCTGGTATAAGCTGGATGCCGTGTCTGCCAAATTTTGTGATTTCCTCTGCAAGTTCGTTTATAAGAAGAGAAAACAAAACAGGACTACAAATTTCTCCTTGTTTCAGACCCCTGGGGCATAGAAATGAGTCTGTCAGCTCACTACCACAACGAACTTTAGCTTTCACTACCCTGTACATGCCTTGTATGGCTCTGTACATTTTGCCATTTATACCATGTTTCTTTAATATGGTCCAGAGCTTAAGTCTACTCACCGAATCGAATGCTTTTCTGAAGTCAATAAAGGCTATATACAACTTTTTATGGTACAACAACTGTTTCTGGACCATGCCAAAAAGAGTGAATAAATGATCGATAGTGCTATGTTGTTTTCGAAAACCGGCCTGACTGTCATTTAAAATGTTATTATTTACAATCCACTGGGTTAGTCTTTTGTTTAAAATGAAGCTATACAGTTTGCTGCACACATTTAATAAAGAGATGCCTCTATAGTTATCTGGGGTATTTTGGTCGCCTTTCTTATGTAGAGGTTGTATAACAGCCTCAGACCAATCATCCGGATATCGACCTGATGAAAATAATTTATTGAAGAATTTCACCAAGTACGGAGCAATAGTAGTTGCTGAATTTTTAAGAAATTCATTGATAATTCCATCTGGTCCCGCCGCTTTACCATTTCTTAAACTGCGCAGTGCTGAGTATATTTCCAATTCAGTAATATCCTTTTCGAGCATATCACAGTTGATATCTTCACTAGAAGTAGTGTCTAAGTTATCACCTTCGCTGTTATCATCACCTTCGACTTCTTGTGAACTGAACACTCTGGAGAAATGATTATACCATTCCTCCTTGGTTATTGTATTTTGTAGAGAACGCTTTGTTATATGCGATTTGAGTTTGCCCCAAAATGCCTTTGGATCATTGAATGTTTTATGTAGGGATTCAATGACATTTTTACGATGCTCAGTGCTTTTCATTTTTAGAAGATTTTTATATTCTCTGCGTTTCTGAGCATATGTCTCTCTGTCCTCAATATCATTTGTTCTATTAAATGTTCTCAGAAACTGCCGAGTAACTCGTCTACTTTCTTTGCACTCTAGGTCAAACCAAATCTGCTTTCTTTCTTTTCCTACAATTACCCGTTTCTTCATGCATTGTCCGGCGTTTAAAATACCCTCATTAAACCTTTTAAGAGACGCGTTGATATCATGATCAATCAAATCAGCTGCTTCTCGAAAACAAGTCTGTATCTCTTCTGTTCCCAAACCTGCGAGAAATTCATTCCTCATATCAGAATTCCAAACGTATTTTTCCAGTGTAAATGATTTTGCTCTGATTTGTGAACACGGAACTGTTTCTCTTGCTATACCAACATACAATTCCACTGGCATATGTTTCGATTCAATTTTTTGAGCAACATTCAATGACTGTAGCAATGATATCAAATTTTTTGACACAATAAAGTAGTCAATGACACTGTTGCCAGTAGATGAAATATAAGTAAAATTTCCGCTAGTTCTATCGACACCTGTTCCATTTAAAATGACCAAACTAAACTGATCACAAGTGTTCAATAAATATCTGCCGTATTCATTAATTGTTTGATCTTTAGATGAGCGTTTGTTGTCCTTAATTGTTTCGCATTCGTCAGCGAAAACATCTAGAACAAGATCGTCGACATCAATTTCGTTGAAATTTTCACTTCCGGTACGTGCATTCATATCACCCATAATTATAAAAGGAACATCACCTACTAATTCAATAATATCAAGAATACACTCCTCAATGACAGATATACCATTTTGTATCTCTGTATCTTTATAATAAACGGAGTGGATGGGTGGGACATAACAGCCTAGCAAAACAGATGGAGTGTCTGTGCCTGTGAAATCACCAGAGACTTTGAGTGCAATAATGTTATCGAATTCTAAATCAATTCTATCAAAGTACTCACTCAAATTCTTTTTAACAAGTAGCACAACACCCCCAGACAGACGAGCTGTTGGTGCGTCATTGACCTTAACACCAGGAGCCATAAAAACCACATGATTTGGAAATAATAAAGACGGAAATGATGTGGAAAAAGTTTCAACAAGCAAACAAACATCAAAACTCTCAATATATGCACGTGTATCAAATTGGTATAAGCAACTTAGACCTTCAATGTTATAAGTCAATAAACTTACAGTCTGTGTAGACAAAAAGCCTCTGAATTTACCATTCAAAGCATGGGCCGGGCCGAAATCCTATTCTTTATTTAGGGGATCTGGGAGTGTCTTCTTTGCATTGTTCTGAGATGCACTATTCGAAACGGAGTCTTGCAGAGTTAACTGTCTCTTTTCCCTGATACTGTGCACTGAAGCGCTTCTCAGTCTTGACGAAGGGCCTTTTTTCGAAGTCCTGGGTCTGTTCTGCCTACTGTCTTTCTTGGGCGCTTCATCATCGGCAGGGGAGGCTTTGTCATTGCTGATGCTGGCGTCTGCAGACTGATCTTCAGAAGAACAGTTTGCTTCCGATTTTGCTTCTGTGATGGATTCCTTCCCAGTCATTTCTTGTGACGGAAAGACTTCCCCTCCAGTCCTGCTTACATCACCAGTAGCCTCTGTGCTGCGCGTGTGGTCAGGGTCTTGTTTGTCGCTGGACTCAGTTGAAAAGGCCTGGTCGTGTTGCTGCTTTTCTTTGTCCGGACTTTCGTGATCTTCCGTTATGGGGCTCTCAACAGCGAAATCATTCGCCAGGCAATCTTTGATCTTTGGACTGGGTTCAGGGACGCTGTCACTGTCAGGAATCCTTCCACCACAGGCTGAACCGGTGAAAAGTGACTGCGATGTTGCTGGCTGATCTTCGCACGTCAGGTCGGGGACACTGTCGTTGTTGGTAATCCTACCACCATCGGTAGAATCTGTGGTACCTGGCTGCTGTGTCGGCCGCTCATCTGTGCCACTTAGGCCAGAGGAGCTGTCACAGCCATTTATCAGTTCGTCACTCACCACAACTGTAGTAGCTGGCGGATCTGCTGCCCGTTGGTTTTCATGATGAACATTTTGGGACTTTGAATTTGTGTCATCGAACTGAATATCAGGCACATGTGTGTTTTGAGTAACAAAGACCTGGGAGCTCTGTCCTCGGTGAGTGTTACTTTCAACCGTATAGGGATGGGAGTTCCACTGGTAATCTCGCATGCTTGGAAAAGGACACTGATTAAACCACGCACCCCAATTGTACATGCTTTGGTGGTCAAAGTGTCCATTGTGACCATCTCTGTCATACGTATTATCCAGGTTCTGTTGATGACTACGATGATGGGGGTTGAAAACGTAATCCTGCCTAGAAAAATTGCTGCGACGTTCGTCTGGCGGCGGTCTGCGATTTTGGATATTGCGCGCATTGTACTGACTTTGACTGGGTCCGCGTCGTGTAGCATCAGCGTAGCTGTCTCTGTTCACAGTAGAATTTTGGAATGGACCTGCTACAACCAGCTTGTTCCCTTTGTAGAATGCTCGTATTCCTTCAGCTCGGTAGTCTTGGATGATCTGCTGTTGTCTTGTTGTCAAGTCTCCTGCCACTCTTATCCCCTTCTTTCGCAGCCCCTCTCGTCCCTTTGTCAGTACACACATTTTATCTGACCATCTTGCGAACTTTGCAATGACAGGCTGTGGTTTAGAAAAGTCACTGCTTCGGCCAAGACGATGGGCACGTATAATGTCCTCAGAGGACCACGTTTTCCCTGGCACAGTGTCTTGAAGTGTGCTGATCACTTTCTTTGCACACTCTTCATAATTTTCATGAGACGATTGCGGTATATTGAAGAACTTGAGGTTGTCTCTCCTCGAAAATGATTCTAGCGTGTCAATTTTGTCACAGAATTCACTGGATATCTTTTTAAGCCTGTCTTCCACATCAGAATTGACTTGTTTTGTTTTTTCTAACATGAAGCAAAGACGATCTTCAAGATTTGCTGTTTTGGCTTGTAGGTGTTGTAGCTGTGTTTTCATCACTCCCAGCATGTTGTCTACTTTTGATAACAAATCCTTGCCAAGTGAACTGAAACGTGTTTCAAGTTGCTGACACAAAAAGTCTTTTAACTTTGTCTCATGTTGATGCAGTAAATCGCTCAATGTTTTTTCCAGTTGAGAGTCAGGACCAGGGTTCGTCTCAATGTCGTTTGCGCACATCAGCAGTTGAAACAGTATGACAGTGAGGAAAATGCACTGCGTCTGAGCTCTTCTCGCCCGGTTTGTGTTGACAAACATGGCCATGGAGAGCTTTGCGCGTTTTCCCATAAACTGAATGTACACTGCGGCAAAACGACCACAGATAGCTCTGAAATAATTTGACTCCAAAGGCATGATCACCTCGACTATTACCTGGTAGAGTAAATAAGCGTGTAATTAAACGCAGGACTTCATTAATTAACAAAAACAATTAATGAAACGCTCCGACCAAAAGAACACGTCCTTCTTCTACCTCTGACGAGTGCTCACCCCCCAGAGAGAGAGAGAGAGAGAGAGAGAGAGAGAGAGAGAGAGAGAGAGAGAGAGAGAGAGGAGAAATAAGAGTGAGATCCAACAACAACCTACATTCAGAAGAGAATATTCACAGAAGTGTGCCAGACCGCTAAACCAATGATGCTCCATGTCTCTTTTTGCGTGTTTTTTTTTTTGTTTTTTTTCACATGACGTGACGTCCAGCTCGATGCTGACAAAGAGGTGCTACCAGCGTCAGCCACTCCAAAAGTGTCTCACGTGCCCCAGGAGAGCTACGAACACGTGAACTGCTCCCTGGAATGATGGTGACGCTGGTGCTTGGCCAAGGCGTTAGACAGGAGAGAGAACAGGCTGATGTCTGACTGTGTGTTAGATAATCTCTCTCAACCTCCGTTTTACTCACTCTCTCTCTCTCTCTCTCTCTCTCTCTCTCTCTCTCTCTCTCTCTCTCTCTGTCTGTATGTCTGTCTGTCTGTCTGTCTGTCTCTCTGGTTGCTGGTTGTCTGTCTGTCTGTCTGTCTGTCTGTCTGTCTGTCTCTCTCTCTCTCTCTCTCTCTCTCTCTCTTCTGTGTGCCTGTCTTTTTATGTCTGTCTGTCTGTCTGTCTGTCTGTCTCTCTCTCTCTCTCTCTCTCTCTCTCTCTCTTCCGTATGTCTCTCTCTATCTCTGTCTCTGTATGTCTGCCTCTCTCTGTATCTGTCTGTCTGTCTCTGTCTCTCTCTCTCTCTGTCTCTCTCTGTCTGTCTGTCTGTCTGTCTGTCTGTCTCTCTCTCTCTCTCTCTCTCTCTCTCTCTCTCTCTCCCTCTCTCTCTCTCTGTCCTTTACCCCTCTGTCCCTAGCTTCCTTTTTCTCTGCCTGTCTGTCTGTCTCTCTGTCTGTCTGTCTGTCTGTCTCACCTTTCTCTTTTTAATTTCATCTAAAAAGTTACGAGGTTTGTTGTCTTTATTTCCCAACATTTCCTGTTTCGCTCAGCCCTTTAAAGAAGAGGAGGGAAAATCTATCTTGTTTCTCTTCCTGTTTGCGCTCCTTCAATGATTCATGATATTAATTAGTCTTGAAAACTGAGCAAAGCTTAACTTCCTGTGTTGTTTGGTTACCCCCCCCCCCCCCCCCCCCCCCACTGTTCTACGTCCCCCCAGCTCTCTGCTCGTACACACACACACACACACACACACACACACACACACACACACACACACACACACACACTCACATGTACATACGCACACCACACACACACACACACACACACACACACACACACACACACACACACACACACACAACGCACGCACACACACACACACACAATCACGCACACACACGCACTTCTCTCTCTCCCTCCCTCCTCTCTCTCTCTCTCCCTCCCTCTCTTCTCTCTCTCTTTCTCCATCTTTTTCTGATCTCTCACTCCTCTCTCTCTCTCTCTCTCTCTCTCTCTCTCTCTCTCTCTCCCCCTACATCTTTGTCTCTCTTGCTCACTCTGTCTGTCTCTGTCATTGCCTCTCTGCTCACTCTGTCTGTCTCTGTCATTGCCTCTCTGACTCTGTCTCTGTCTGTCTGTGTGTCTGTGTGTCTGTGTGTCTGTCTGTCTGTCTGTCTCTCTCTCTCTCTCTCTCTCTCTCTCTCTCTCTCTCTCTCTCAATCTCTCTGTTTGTTGTTGTACAATGTGGAACAGGGAAGACATGAAGTTTGTCCAAAAGCTGCCCCACACTACTACCTTTAGAACCGTAACAACCCAGTGTATGTCTCTCGGTGTCTTCAGCGTGGACATCATCGTCGTGGTTATTACTTGTCATCATCATACTGATCATTCCACCTTGGTGTCACTGGTATGTCATTCTTCCACGACAAGCAGACTTTTCACAAAGGGTATAATGACATGTGGGGTAGTAAAACAGGAGGAACAAAATAAAAAGAACAAAGACAAAAACTGAGACAGACAGACAGAGAGAGAGGAGAGAGAGAGAGAGAGAGAGAGAGGGGAGAGAGAGAGAGAGAGGGGAGGGAGGGAGGGAGGGAGAGCGAGAGAGAGAGAGAGAGAGAGAGAGAGAGAGAGAGAGAGAGAGAGAGATTATGGCAGGTAACCGGGTGGGGAAGAGGGATGGGAGGGAGAGTGGGGATGGGGATGAGCGGTTTAACGGAGCAGGTTACGTCTTCAGACGGTGTATTCAATGTACGGTTTGCAAATGGACGTCCATAATTTCAATCGAATAATCAAATTGCTGGTGCATACACTCTTTGTGTAAATGTTTCTTGAAAAGTAGCAAAGTGAGGCGACTGCAGGCGGGAATCACAAGACAAAACACGGCGCGTTTCGACCTCTTAGGTCTTCTTCAGGCAAAATACAAAACACTCAGGACAACGAAAATGAACGAGCAATCACTGATCTTCATCCAGTTCGACGGTCCTCTTCAGGCAAGATACAAACCACTCAGGACAACGAAAATGAACGAGCAATCACTGATCTTCATTCATTTCAGTGCAAGATGGGCGCCGAGTGAAAACGAGGCTGTTTCGTCATGTGATTCGTCTGTCTACGTTTCCTTGGCGGTTTGCTGTTAATTACAGTTACAATTTCTTGAAAAGTGTTAACGTATTCGTATTTTTCTAGTATTTTCTAGGCTTGGTGGAAATGAGTTCCAGACATGTGTTCCAGAGTAAGCTAGGCTTGTTTTGCATTGGTCAATGCGTGGATAGGCGAGAAGGAATTTCTTCGAGCTGTTCAGGTTGGAAAGAAGGGCATTCATGTAACGTGGCATGGTATCTGTCGAACGTCAATGATGCTTTTTGAATTCCAATAGTCTCAGAAGAAGTCTGTTCAGTACTTTCGGCTGTTCACATGCTGTTCGAGGAATGGTTGGACGGAGTAGCTTTGCTGCAGATCTACGGAGAACATCCGGTCTTTTTTCTGTTTGGACATCACGACTCCGTCCCAGAGAGAGAGAGAGAGAGAGAGAGAGAGAGAGAGAGAGAGAGAGAGAGACAGACAGACAGACAGACAGACAGACAGACAGACAGACAGAGACAGATAGACAGACAGACAGACAGACAGAGACAGAGAGAGAGAGAGAGAATACGAATACGAACGAATACGAATGGGAAATGTTTTATTCAGACCTAGGCCTAGGCCCCTACCTGAAAGGGGGACAGTCATTGTATATAACCTCATACGCGCACACAGATGTAACAGGGAATTTGAGACACTGGTCATAAAGCATTTGTCATGCACGAAACTAAACAGAATTTCGTCGTTATTTGAGAGAGAGAGAGAGAGAGAGAGAGAGAGAGAGGGGGGGGGGGAGGGAAGAGCGAGAGAGAACAAAGTCACAGCCATTATACACTCTGTACAAGTAATGCCCAGCACACTGCAATGCGTGTTCTTGGGGGGTGGGGGATGGGGGAGGGGGTGGTCTGTTTGTTTGCACACTCTGACAATAATATGATTCTGGAGCCAAACTTTTCTCACTGCTGCCGGATTACAACGCTAGTATCATCTATCACAGACGCATCTTTGCCGCAGAGAGAGAGAGAGAGAGCGAGAGAGAGAGACAGACAGACAGACAGACAGACAGACAGACAGACAGACAGACAGACACACAGACAGACAGAAACAGAGAGAGAGAGAGAGGAGAGAGAGAGAGAGAGATTTGTTATCGGTCTGGGAAAAGAAGATAGAAAAGAGAAAAAGAAAAGGAGTATAAAAAAAAACGACAAAATAAAACAAAATAAAAATAAAACTGCTCGTCACTTCCGTCATTTCGGAAGCAGTTATTTCCCTTCTCTGTGTACGATCAAGCAGAATAATGGCAGTATGAAACATGTGATACATTTCTTTTTGTCTTACGATAGAATCGCTCGAGGTGGTCCAGAAAGCGTAGCGTTGGCTCCAGACTTGAGTTGGTGCAAGAAAACACAGTATTCGGATCGAGTGTAGAAAATTGCAGCATTAATATCAAAACTGAAATGGTGCAAAAAACGCGATCATTATACATGATTTCGAGCAAGAGCTTGGCAGCTGAAATTCAACCGTCGTTTCTTTTGGATAAGTAATTTGTTTGTACTGTTGATGTCGATTCCTATGCTTCTGTACAGAAATTTTTTAGGAATCTAGGGTTCTCTCTCTCTCTCTCTCTCTCTCTCTCTCTCTCTCTCTCTCTCTCTCTCTCTCTGTGATTATGGATTCTTAAAAAAGACAACACTCCAAAACAGTGAGAAGGTGAATGTGTGACACTGACAGTGTACTATGTATATGTTAGATAGGATTTGCTGTTCATTTTGTAAAATCATTGCTGCTTTGTAAATTGTTTATGTCAGATACGATCCACTGTCCGTTTCGTTGTTTGTAGTACTTTGTTTTCTGTTCACGTTTTCCGTCTGTACACTTTTTACAAGTAAATAAGAGTGTTTGCCCTTGAAAAAAAACGGTACAAAAGTTCAACATTAGCATCAAATTTGAAAATTGTTCAGAAAGATCAGCATTTGCATCAAATTTGATTTCAAGCAGAAAGAAGCATCATCACCATCATATTAGCATCAAATTTGAAATGATGCAGAAAGCTAGTTCAGCATTAGCATCAAATTCGTGTTGGTGCTGAAAGCGGCATCAGCATCAAATTTGTTAAGGTACAGAAACTGCATTAGCAGCATCAAATTTAAGATAGTGCAGAATATTTCAGTATTAGCTTCAACTTTGAGATGGTGTAGACAAGAATTAGCATCAATTTTTTTAGATGGTATAGATGGCATTAGCATCAATTTGAAATGATGTAGAAAGCGCAGTATTAGCGTCAAATTTGAAATGATGTAGAAAGTGCAGTATTAGCGTCAAATTTGAAATGATGTAGAAAACGCGGCGTTACCTGAGGGTCTGTGACTTGGAGAAATTGCAGCATTGGTGTGGAGTTTGAATCTATCAAAGAAGAAACCCAGCATTAACACTGAGTTTGAGTTACTGAGAAACTGCAGCATTAGCGGTGAGTTCGAGTTGTCCAAGAAACTTCAGCGTTAGCATTCGGTGAGAGTTGGAGCAGAACATGCAACGTTCGTGAAGAGTTTGAGTTGACTCGATACCATGTGGCACACCGACTTATCATATCTCTGAGTTCTCTCAAATTTCATCCAATTACCGTTGAAACACTAACGTATCTCATCTTTGGTTTTTCTTTAATTTCAAACATTCCATGTGGCACACCAACATATCCAATCTTCGGGTTTTCCTACGGTACCCTTTGAACACCAACCTATATCATCTTTGGGTTTTACCACTCAAACTTCAAACAGTACTATGTACCGCACCAACATATTCCATTCAACTAGTACATGACACACCATTCCATCCGAGATTTCCGAAACTTCAGCAGTACAACGTGACACACCAATATATTCCATCTCCGAGATTTCCGAAACTTCAGCAGTACAACGTGACACACCAATATATCCCATCTCCGACATTTCCGAAACTTCAGCAGTACAACGTGACACACCAATAAATCCAATCTCCGAGATTTCCGAAACTTCAGCAGTGCAACGTGACACACCAATATATCCAATCTCCGAGATTTCTTAAACTTCAGCAGTACAACGTGACACACCAAACATTCCATCTCCGGGTTTTCCCAATAGCCAAACTTTCCACGGGGAAAGGGCAAGCGAAGGGAAACTGAAGGAGCAGGAGAAATAGGGTTGGGGAAGGGGGGGGGGGGGGGTGACGACAGGACAGAAGAAACAGAGCAGGAAACAGAGCACGTGGAAAAGCAGGGGAGGCTGGGATAGCTGAAGGAAAAACAGGTCGAGAGGTGGAGAGAGAGAGAGAGAGAGAGAGAGAGAGAGAGAGAGAGAGCAAAAGCTTCATCACCATCATCCCAAAGCCAGGCCACTGATGAAGGCATTCAACGGTGCCCAGGGTCCGACCTTCGCCCTCGCTGACCGGCCATTTCACGATCTGTCCCTGCGCTTTCCAGTTAACTGGCCATCCCGCTGCACGAGCGGGGTCACTCTCCTGGACCACGCCTGCGCAGTCCGGCTTTGACCTCTTGACCACAGGTCATCTGCTGTGATGAGACTCCGCAGAGAAACGGGCAAGGGGGGAGCCAGGAAGGGAGGGTGGAGAGGGAGAGGGATAGGAGGGGTGGTGGTAGTGAAGAGAGGATAGGCGGTTGGTGGAGGGGGGGGGGGGGGGGGCATAAAACGTCGTCCCAGATTGGGAAGCTGGTCACTCGAAACAAAAATCAGAGTCTGATTTCTAAGATGAAGAGGGGAAGGGCAGAGGGTGGTGGTGGTGGTGGTGGTGGTGGTGTTATAAAATGCCATTGCAGGTTAGAAAGTTCATCACTCGCTCGGAAACCAGAGTTGTATTTCTTAGATGAAGGAGGAGGAGGAGGAGGGAAGGGGGGGGGGGGGCGGCTGTAACATGCCATCTCATATTAGGAGGTTGGTCACTCACTCGGACTTTGATTGCTAAGATGAAGGCGTGGGGGGGGGGGGGGGGGGGGAGCGGGGGTGAGCGTGTGTGTGGTGTGTGTGTGTGTGTGTGTGTGTGGTTATAAAATGCCATCTCAGGTCAGAACGTTGATCACTCACTCGGACTTTGATTGTTAAGATGAAGGGGGGGGGGGGGGGGGGGGGGGGGGGGGCGGGGGGGGGGGGGGGGTGTGTTATAAAATGCCATCTCAGGTCAGAACGTTGATCACTCACTCGGATTTTGATTGCTAAGATGAAGGGGGAGGGGCGAGTGTGTGTGTGTGTGTGTGTGTGTGTGTGTGTGTGTGTGTGTGTGTGTGTGTGTGTGTGTGTGTGTGTGGAGTGTGAGAGAGAGAGAGAGAGAGAGAGAAATTGTGTGTTAGTTTCAAATTTAACGTCTATCCACTCTAGGTGATATTAGACGAAAAAAAAACTACATCAATGAAAGCAAACAGTCAAACAAAACCCTCATGATAAAGCCAGAAAGCTACAAATGGTTTTGATATGGGAGAGTACAGTGAGAGGTAGGGGATGGATAAGGATGGTCCTTTCGTATATATTATGTAAATTTAGTAGTAGGTTAATGATTGACTCACTTAAAAGTAACCTCATAAGTATGAGTAAATACATGTAAGAAACTATAAGTACTTACTTATTGGACTCTTTGATAAAGAAAGAAAGAATTCATAGGTTAATGCTGGTGATTCGAAAATATTTGTAATAGTATATGTAGAAAGTATGGGTATAAACTGTTTGATAGCGGCACATGAGATAATATGATCAACTGTGATGCTCTGTCCACAAACACATGAGGCATTTTTACTAAATTTTGTTGTAAAAGCATCGACTTTCCACATTCTTTGTCAAGTACTCTGCTATAATGTCGAGCTATTTTTGATACACTTTTTTGTATGGTTTATGCTACGTAGTGGGGTTTTCTTTTTTAAGGTTACTTCCATCCACATGCATATATCGTCAGCATATTGAATTAAGATGACATTTTTAGATATTTTACTGGGTAAATCATACATTAGTAATGAAAATAGGAAAGGAGCAATAACTGATCCTTGAGGGATACCCATTGTAAGAGTTCTTTTAGTTGAATACGTGTTCTCTATTCTAGTTTGAATTTTTCGATTCTTTAGAAAACAATTGATATAATCATAAATATGACCAGACAGACCGATGTTTTTTTAATTTAAGTATGAGCCGAGAATGCCAGACTTGATCATAAGCCTTATTTATGTCAAAAAATGTCGCTAATATATATTTACGTCTAGCAAATTGCTTTTTTATGTTTGTTGTAAATTTCACTAACAGTTCTGTTGTCGATCTACTCTTTCTGAAACCAGCCTGATTTATAGGTATTATTTCATTTTTCTCACAAAAGTGTGTAAGTCTGTTTAAAAACAATTCTTTCCAAAAGTTTGCATACATGGGATGTTAATGCTATAGGTCTATAATTGTTTATGTCTGTGCAGCTTTTGCCATGTTTGTGAATGGGAACCACGATTGATTCTTTCCAAATTTTTGGCATATCACCATCACACCAGCATTTTTGAAATATTTCATACAGGAAATTGATAAAATTTTCAGGCAGATTTTTTAGCATTTGATTCGAAATTGCGTCCAGTCCCACCGATTTTTTTTTATTTGGGATGGAATTTATTGCATCTTTGAGTTCCTGAAGCGTTAGATGTGCATTAATATAATTTGTGTTATCAGGAATAGGATCTTTGTAAATTTCTTTTTGCTCTTCTTGATCTCTATACTCATTACAAATCTTTGATAAACCATTTTCACAGCTGACATTAGCAAACATGTTAGCGAAGGCTTCTGCTTTCTGCTGGACACTTGGTAAGGGATTATCATTTTGTTTTATTGGATATGTTGGTAACTTAATGCCATTTTTCATTACTTTTATTCCTACCAAATTTTTCCTATATCCTTATGTTCTTTTATTTCAGTTTTGCAAAATGTGGACCCGTAGTGCTGCTTTGCATCTTGGATTATTTCATCACTATGCTTACTAGCCATTTTCATTTCTCTATGTTTCCTATCTTTTTGGTCTGATCCTTTGTCCCTGATATATATCTTATATTTTTCTTTCTGTTCATCAACAGCACGCTTGCAGTCATCATTCCACCATACTTTTCCTTCGTGCTTCCCTGGTTTAGATATATGTATCCTTGGAATTTAATTATCTGCAGCTGCTATAAGGGAAGACTGAAATAAAGTGTAAAGATCGTCTATGTTAACTGTGCTTGTAATATCTATGGTCACAGTTTGAAGAAAGGTTTTAAAAGCTGACCAATCTGCATATTTATAATTGTATTTTGGAAGTGTATCAGGTTTTGTTTCTCTTTGTTCTATCTCTTTATTGATAGAAATTGTAATGGGAGTGTGGTCAGATCCTAGCAAGTCACCTACAGGATTCCATGAACAATCTATAGCTGAGGGTCTATGAGTTGCTATATCAGGGATGCGGGTAACATTTCCATTATTTAACAAATACAAATTTGAGTCTGCTATGTTATCAATGAATCTGTTGCTTGTGATGTGTGTGCAGTTATTATCCCAGAAAGGAGCATGCGCATTGAAATCTCCCCCTATCACCCATTTGTCTTGCTGGTCTTGAAAGTTTTTCAACCAGTCAGTGTTCATGTCATCTGGACCTCTAGGTAAATATACAGAAGCGATGTTAAGAACAAAAGATGTGGAAAATCTGACAATGACAGCACACGATGATACAGAGTCAATGTCCAGAGGGGCTGGTGAAGTTCGTTGGCAGTGGTCCAGTCCTTCACGAACATAAATAGCAGTTTGAACGCGATTAGAGGGATCAGTCTGTTCATAAACGGGGGGATAATAAAAACCTGATATTTTTGGTAAGGCACTTTTGTTGACGTTCAAAGACTGAAGGAGTAAAATTTGGTAGTTGTTATGGACCAAATACTGATTAAGGTAAGCGAAGTTTCTGGCAAGAGAACGAGCGTTCCATTGCAGAATATTAATATTTGACACTTTACATTTTTTCATCTTATGTTTTGGAAGAACAATTAGGTATTAGCTAATCATAACACAATGAAAGTAATAATAATCACAATTAAACATCAGCTAATCATAACAGCCGAAGATAAAATAGATGAAATGACAGCTTTGCAGAGATGTCCACTGTAATGTCAGCAGAACCAGGGCGGGGGAAACGCTGGAGGATAAAAACCATGGCCCCTTTGGTGTTGATGACGGATGATCTCCTCCTAGGCCTTTCCCAAAACAATCGATGGAGGTGCTGCCCTAGGTTCCTTGTAAGAACGCACGCTCCTCTTGAAGTGGGGTGGATGTCGTCCCGATTGAGGAGTCTCTAGTCACTGGCCCGCAGGTTATCATGGCTGATGAAGGTAATGTCATCTTCAGAGACGAGCTTCGACTTTGTAAAGGCGTTCAGTAATTCACGCTTGAT
The DNA here is from genome assembly GCA_033310375.1 of Conus canariensis. Lineage (NCBI taxonomy): Eukaryota > Metazoa > Mollusca > Gastropoda > Neogastropoda > Conidae > Conus > Conus canariensis. The sequence continues at coordinate 49,542,684 of CM065745.1, forward strand.
GTTGTAGGTTTTATTTCTGACAGGCGCCACTTGGCTTAGCGCTATCTTTGCCTTCGGAAACTGCTGTTTGATGTTCAAGACAGACCTGTATAGCTTTGTGCTGATATCTGATGGTTCATTTGACTTGATGTCGTTAAGTCCGACATGCAGGGCAACGCAGTCTGGTTCAGGATGGAGTTGCTTCTTTGCTTCTTCCATTGCTGCTTTACAGTCATTGATTGTGAATACTTTTCGTTTGGCAATCTGTAATCCATATGACCGTCCCAGCCGATTGCCGTCAATTTTGTTCAAGACAGAATCGTGAAGAATCAGAACACGAGCAGCTTTAGAAGAACTTGCGTCATTTTCATTGTTGATGTCATGTCTGTCTTTGACATCATGCATTTTGTTTTGTTTTTGTTCTTTACTTGTTTTTGCTTGGTTTCTTACATTTTCTTGATGTTTTTCTTCGTAATTTTATTTTGCCCTGTTGCCAGATTGTGTTTAGCAGCATCGGCATATGAACTAAATTATTTTTTAAGTCAGTTTGTGTTTGGGCGTCACTAATCTTTTTTGTGCCGTTCAGATCTAAATCGTAATATGCAGCTGCTTTCGTTGCCTGCACCTCTGTTTGCTCCCGAAACAGTCATTTCCAGTGCTGAAATTCTCCCACATAATGACGAGATGACTTCAGTCATTTGTTTCAGCTGCGACAAAATGTGCGTGTCCGATTCCGTCGGGCATCGACTTTCCATTCCATAGCTTGCTTCATCGGACTGATTTGTTCTCTCTGCTTCCGAAACTCTTTCGACGCCTTTTGTCACATCTTGGCCGTCCTCGCTTTTGTTGCCCCATTTTTTGCCATTGGTGCTCCCCGATTTCTTTGATGCGATTTTGTGAGGGGTGTGGACACTTCCCATGCTTCTCGTCCTTGCCATTCTTTTGTAGATTGCGTTAAACCCTGACAGTTGCAGCTCAGAGACTTGCTTTTTCCGCCATCTTGGTCAGGTGTGTGTTTGTGTGTGGTGTGTGTGTGTCAATACGTAAGTTTACGATATGATTTTCAGAGTGTCACAGTTTTCACAGAAATACAGTCATTTCACCATGTCCAATGGAACTAGTTTTCTGTTCATCAATAGTGTCTCTGCACTAGAGGTGTACCTGATGAAGTTGGAAGCAGTCCTTTGAATGGTGTCTTCATTTCAGCACATTTTCCAGTGTTGACGTGGTCATATTTTTTCCAGTTTTGGACACTTCAATTAAGCGTACAGTTGAGGAGTTAAAGAGTGTATATAATACAATCTTATGTTGTATCTTATTTGTAAGGGCATCATACTAATGATTGAATTTGATTAAGATGAGCATGTGTTTGTTGAAATGTGTTGAAAAAAAATTTCTCTGATAAAGAAGTTAAGGAATTTTATTAATAAATGAAAATTAACTGCTGTTAATAAATTATTACACAATATAACACTGTGTGGCACAACACAATATATATAACGACACAAATATATACACACATGTGTAGGGTGTGCATATTTAATATAATATATATATATATATATATATATATATGTGTGTGTGTGTGTGTGTGTGTGTGTGTGTTTATGTGTGTGTGTGTATGTTTATATATATATATATATATATATATATATATATATAATATTTCCCCTCCCTCTGTACCCAGCCTACAGTGTTAGTTCTTGATTAACAATCCTCCTTGCAGAATAATCACACTTAATAAAAATTGTATACAGATCAACAAGTAATTATCAAACCTGGCAGACTGTCCATCGATACAGCAATTTTTTTTCTTTTAAAACCCTATTGTATGTACATGGATCTATGCTTGATTTTTTTTTTTATGTGCTTATTTCGTTTCTTTATCTCTCTCTCTCTCTCTCTCTCTCTCTCTCTCTCTCTCTCTCTCTCTCTCTCTCTCTCTCAAAAAAAAAAAAAAAAAAAAAAAAAAGGATGACAACTTTGCGCACTGTCCTCTTTCTGCGCACTTGTAAGCTCTGATATTATTTGATTAAAAAAAAAAAGAAAAAAAAAGCTCTAACCTCGTACCGTTTTCTCTCCTCCTTCCCCTCCCCCTCCCCTCTCCCTCCTCCCCCTCCCTCTCAGCTCTACCCTACAGCTCAGGGAATGATGGGTTTCAAAGAAATAAGACTCATCAGCAGACAGAAATAGTTCTGCTCCGTTTTCCTGGCTTCCTGCTGGGAGAAAGCTTGGAGAGGTGGCTGGTTATTCTCCCATAGCCGTCGTCGTTCTCATATAGTCTGGCACTTAGGCAGGCAGGCAGGTAGACAGACAGACAGACACACACACACACACACACACACACACACACACACACACACACACACACACTCGCTCACACGCACACACGCGCGCGCACACACACACACACACACACACACACACACACACACACACACACACACACACACACACACACTCGCTCACACGCACACATGTGCGCATGCACGCACGCACGCACACATGTATTGAAGAGAGAGAGAGAGAGGGGGGGGGGAGAGAGAAAGAGAGACAGAGACAGAGACAGAGACAGAGAGAATTCTGGGCACTTCGCCAAAAACGAAGAATACGGTGGACAAAAGTGTACACCGAGTAGATTCAATAGTTGAACATGGAAATGACAGTGTAGTTCAGTGTCCTTTCTTATTCTTATTCTAAAGTTTCGGTTTTACAACTTTCCTCAGAGAACCTCTCAGAACAGATATAAAGGTTTTCATAATAGAATTTAATACATTGCAAAGTGAGGAAATTATGTAGAAGCACACCAAACAACTTGATCGATCGATCGATAGAAAGATAGATATAGATAAATGATAGATAGATAGAGAGAGAGAGAGAGAGAGAGAGAGAGAGAGAGAGAGAGAGAGAGAGAGAGAGAGAGAGAGAGATTGACTGATTGATTGATAGATAGATTGGGGCCGGAATAGCTCAGTTGGTAGAGCGCCGGACTCGTGATCCTGGGATTGCGGGTTCGAATTTCGGTACAGGGGGATTGTTCCCTCGGAGTTAACATTGGTTCTGACTCCATTCCCCATACAGTCTTTCGAATGAGATTATAAACCGAGGTTCCGTGTGTGAACGCACGCACAACATCTTGCACACAATTAAAATCACATCACCAACTTTCGGAAGAGAAGGCCAGTTTGGCCGTTGGTATGGATGACACGTTACACATAGCATACACCTTCCCCGAAGATGGAGTATGGCTGCCTTAATGTCGGGATTAAAAAAAACGGTCATACACACAAAACTCCACTGCCTGCCTTTTCAGGCAGTGTCCACAGGAGTATCAGCCTGCGTACGCAGAAAGAAAGAGAAAGAAAGAAAGATAGATAGATAGACAGATACACACATATCCATCCATCCATACACACATACATACATTGTGTCACGGTGTAGACAAGAATCCAGTATAACTGGCCATGGGCCTAGAGTAAAAGGCACTTTTGCGTGGCACCAGCATAAATAAGAACTGGCAAAAGCACAAGTGCAGTTTTAAACTGCACCCCGCTGCATAGATCAACTGCAGTCGGCGCCAGGCCAATTGCCAATGGCACCAAAGACCTCTAAGACCTTTCAGCCTGTTAACAGGCTTTACATTTGTCTGTTCTCATTCGAAGGAAACGAGTGCAATGTCGTGAGCGTGCCATTCATTGAAGACCTTAAAATGAGCTAATTACTGGTGTGCGTGTGAGTGTGTGAGTGTGTGAGTGAGTGAGTGATGTGTGTGTGTGTGTGTGTGTGTGTGTGTGTGTGTGTGTGTGTGTGTGTGTGTGTGTGTGTGTCTGATTCTCTGTCTCTGTCTCTGTCTGTCTGTCTGTCTGTCTGTCTGCCTGCCTGTCTCTCTCTCTCTCTCTCTCTCTCTCTCTCTCTCTCTCTCTCTCTCTCTCTCTCTCTCTCTCTTTCTCTTTCTCTCTCTGTGGTAAGTGGCGCGCATGTGTGTGTTTGTGTGTGTGCACGTGCGTGCGTGCGTGCGTGTGTGTTTGTGTGTATGTGTGCACGTGCGTGCGTGCGTACGTGTGTGTGTGTGTTTCTGTGTCTGTGTGTATGTGTGTCTGTGCACGTGCGCGTGCGCGTGCGTGTGTGTGTGTTTGTGTGTGAGTGTGTTCATACCTGCACACACACACACACACACACACATACACACACACACACACACACACACACACACACACACACACACACACACACCGGTACCATTTTGATTTGAAAGCCTTTGGGGCAATTGACAATCGTGCCGGTGCAAATCGCACCATCATTTGCAGCAGCGCAATCTCAACTTGCATCAGTGCAGATGTCAGTTCTTAATTTCCCTAGTGGAATTCGACATCTATCTATCTATCTATCTATCTATCTATCTATCTATCTATCTATCTATCTATCTATCTATCTATCCATCCATCCATCCATCCATCCATCCATCCATCCATCGGCTGGGCTATAAGCAACAATACCTGCCTGCCTGCCTGCCTGCCTGCCTGTCTGTCTTTTTATTACTCTCTCTCTCTCTCTCTCTCTCTCTCTCTCTCTCTCTCTCTCTCTCTCTCTCTCTCTCTCTCTCTCTCTCTCTCTGTTGTTCTCTAAAACAACCGACGATCACCCCCATCGTAGACCTCTTTGTTTAGCAAATAACCAGTGAAGAGGATGAGGGATGATGGAGATGCTGCTCTGAAATTCCACTGTGATGTGACACTACACTCCAGGACTGCACTGTATAGCTGCTTTTCATTAGAAATCCCGGTGTTAACCAGGCCCGAGAGATCCGGTCACCTGCACATGTGGGTCAGGAACCTGGAGCAAGACTCTCAGTGGCGAGCGACACCGTTCTGCGCATGAAACTCGACTGCTTAGTTCCAGAGGTGCTGTTCCAGTACTATAATCACACTCAGCAAATCTAAACAGGAGTCCGCAAACACACCAAGCCTCTAAAAAAAAAGTCGAACCCACAACCTCCCAGCCCACCACAGACCGGGACGCTAACCGCTGCACCACGGCGACTGATCGTGAATACAGACATCGCCTGGGACAGATCCGATAAACAAACAAACAAAAATCACACGGTTGTCAACGGAGGGACGCAAACCTTGCGCGCTCAAGCCTTACTCTTGAATATTGTGTTCAGTGCGGACGCAGTTTATAGCCAGACTAGAACCTAACCAGACTGCTTTGAGAATGACAAAGTTATCTTTAATTTATTAGATTTGCCGTCCAGAGACTTTGATCGAGGTAAAGATACTAACCCGACCAACTCTAGATGTCTTGAGTCACTTCTGCTGGTTTACGCGTGATCCTAAAGACAGACAGAGACAGACACAGAAAAAAACAATAATTATCGAGAATAAATCCCTGCCTCGCAGTGTATCATGACCTGTGCGCAGAATAGAGCATCCAAACCATTCCCGTTGTTCTGGCGAAGCGAGCACTTATTTCTTTCATGTCAGAGCAGCGCTAGAAATGATTCCTGTCGCTGAGTTGCCGTGCCATCCATCTGTTGACATATTGCCCCTGGGGTGCCGTGTGTTCTGTTGACATATTGCCCCTGGCGTGCCGTGTGTTCTGTTGACATATTGCACCTGGGGTGCCATGTGTTCTGTTGACATATTGCCCCTGGGGTGCAGTGTGTTCTGTTGACGTATTGCCCCTGGGGTGTTGTGTGTTCTGTTGACATATTGCCCCTGGGGTGCCGTATGTTCTGTTGACATATTGCCCCTGGGGTGCCGTGTGTTCTGTTGACGTATTGCCCCTGGGGTGCTGTGTGTTCTGTTGACATATTGCCCCTGGGGTGCTTGTGATCTGTTAACATATTGCCCCTGGGGTGCCGTGTGTTCTGTTGACATACTGCCCCTGGGGTGCTGTGTGTTCTGTTGACATATTACCCCTGGGGTGCCTTGTGATCTGTTGACATATTGCCCCTGGGGTGCCGTGTGTTCTGTTGACATATTGCCCCTGGGGTGCTTGTGTCTGTTGACATATTGCCCCTGGGGTGCCGTGTGTTCTGTTGACATATTGCCCCTGGGGTGCCATCATTCTGTTGAATATTGCCCATGGAGTGCCATCATCTGTTGACATATTGCCCCTGGGGTGCCGTGTGTTCTGTTGACATCTTGCCCCTGGGAAGCCATTGTGATCTGTTGACATATTGCCCCTGGGGTGCCAGTGTGTTTGTTGACATATTGCCCCTGGGTGCTGTGTGTTCTGTTGACATATTGCCCCTGAGGTGCCATGTGTTCTGTTGACATATTGCCCCTAGGGTGCCGTGTGTTCTGTTGACATATTGCTCCTGGGTGCTGTGTGTTCTGTTTACATATTGCCCCTGGGGTGCCATGTGTTCTGTTGACATATTGTCCCTGGTGTGCCGTGTGTTCTGTTGACATAATGCCCCTGGGGCACTGTGTGTCTGTTGACATAATGCCCTGGGTTGCCGTGCGTCTGTTGACATAATGCCCCTGGGGTGCTGTGTCTTCTGTTGACATATTGCCCCTGGGTGCCGTGTGTTCTGTTGACATACTGCCCCTGGGGTGCTGTGTGTTCTGTTGACATATTGCCCCTGGGGTGCCGTGTGTTCTGTTGACATATTGCCCCTGGGGTGCTGTGTGTTCTGTTGACATATTGCCCCTGGGGTGCCGTGAGTTCTGTTGACCATTGCCCCTGGGGTGCTGTGTGTTCTGTTGACATATTGCCCCTGGGGTGCGTGTGTTCTGTTGACATATGCCCCTGGGGTGCTGTGTGTCTGTTGACATATTGCCCCTGGGGTGCTGTGTGTTCTGTTGACATATTGCCCCTGGGTGCGTGTGTTCTGTTGACATATTGCTCCTGGAGTGTCATGTGTTCTGTGGACATTCTGCCCCTGGGGTGCTGTGTGTTCTGTTGATATATTGCCCCTGGGGTCCGCGTGTTCTGTTGACATATTGCCTCCTGAGGTGCCATGTGTTCTGTTGACGTATTGCCCCTGGGGTGCCGTGTGTTCTGTTGACATATTGCCCCTGGGGTGCCATGTGTTGTGTTGACATATTGCCCCTGGGTGCCGTGTGTTCTGTTGACATATTGCCCCTGGAGTGCCGTGTGTTCTGTTGACGTATTGCCCCTGGGGTGCCATGTGTTCTGTTGACGTATTACCCCTGGGGTGCTGTGTGTTGTGTTGACATATTGCCCCTGGGTAGCCGTTGTGTTCTGTTGACATATTGCCCCTGGGGTGCTGTGTGCTCTGTTGACATATTGCCCCTGGGTGCCATGTGTTCTGTTGACATATTGCCCCTGGGGTGCTGTGTGTTCTGTTGACATATTGCCCCTGGGGTGCCATGTGTTCTGTTGACATATTGCCCCTGGGGTGCTGTGTGTTCTATAGACATATTGCCCC
>CM065745.1:49557561-49570061 GCA_033310375.1 Conus canariensis
ACTCATCTCCTCTCTCACCACCATTCTCTCCCCCCCCCCCCCCCCCCCCCCCCCCCCCCCCCCCCCATCCCCCTTACCCTCCTTCCAGACACATGTCTCCTCCCAGCCCGTTTCTTCTTCTCCGCCCTCTCATCTTGCTTTGTGTGTGTGTCTCCCATTACATTCGTACAGGATGGGTCTGGTTCCATCTGTGCAAAAGTTCTCTCCCCTTCCTCTGTTTAACACTCTGGATTTCTCCCTTTCTTTCTCTTCCCATCTTTTCTTCTCTTCGTCTGCTCTCTCATATTCCTTAGACCATCCCCCCTTTTTAAAAAAAAAAAAAAATCTTTCTTCTTTAGGAAGTAAAAAACTGGATAAAGGTGTTGTCAAGCAGAGATAGAAGGATGTTGCGGTGGTGTGTGTGTGTGTGTGTGTGTGGTGTGTGTGTGTGTGTGTTGTGTGTGTGTGTGTATGCATGTATTTATGTATGCATGTCTGTTTGCCTGCCTGTCTGTCTATGTGTATGTATTCATTCATACGTGTCTGCTTTACGGCTGAACACTTTGGTGAGATAGTACCAACATGTTCAGTCAGATAATTGTTTATCGTCACTGCGGTTTTTATTAGTAATATTAGTATTTTTTATGATGATGATGATGATGATGATGATCATCATCATCATCATCATCATCATCATCATCATCATCATCATCATCATTAATATCATTATTATTATTATTGCTATATTATTTTCAGTGTTGTTGTCGTCGTCATTGTCATCATCATCTTTATTAATACTATTATTATCATTGTTGTTGTTGTTGTTACCGTCATCATAATTCATAACTTTGGACATTTTTTGTGGGTAAAGAAAAAGCGGTTTGCAAAACAAAGCAAAAGCAAACGAACAAAAAAAAGAAAGAAAAGAAATTAGGTCTAGTTGTTTAATACTACCATTCTGCACAGCTTCATCCTGCAACACCTGCTGACCAGTGTGAAACAGGACCCTTAGGGAACCACAGTGACGTCATCAGGCATCAACAACGTTCCAATATGACGTCATTAGGCATCAACAACGTTCCAATATGACAATGTAGACAGCTCTTGCTACCAATCGCAAGCTCGTTGACAGATTAGGACGAACCACAAAGCTCGACATAGAATTCAAAAGGTATTGATAAGCCAGACAGACATGACAATAGAATTCGAAAGGTACTGATAAGCCAGACAGACATGACATAGAATTCGAAAGGTATGGATAAGCCAGACAGACATGACACAGAATTCGAAAGGTATGGATAAGCCAGACAGACATGACACAGAATTCGAAAGGTATGGATAAGCCAGACAGACATGACATAGAATTCGAAAGGTATGGATAAGCCAGACAGACATGACACAGAATTCGAAAGGTATGGATAAGCCAGACAGACATGACACAGAATTCGAAAGGTATGGATAACAACGTCCAGAAGACAATGTAGAACTCATAGAATTCGAAAGGTATGGATAAGCCAGACAGACATGACATAGAATTCGAAAAGGTATGGATAAGCCAGACAGACATGACACAGAATTCGAAAGGTATGGATAAGCCAGACAGACATGACACAGAATTCGAAAGGTATGGATAAGCCAGACAGACATGACATAGAATTCGAAAGGTATGGATAAGCCAGACAGACATGACATAGAATTCGAAAGGTATGGATAAGCCAGATAGACATGACAAGAATTCGAAAGGTATGGATAAGCCAGACAGACATGACACAGAATTCGAAAGGTATGGATAAGCCAGACAGACATGACACAGAATTCGAAAGGTATGGATAAGCCAGACAGACATGACACAGAATTCGAAAGGTATGGATAAGCCAGACAGACATGACATAGAATTCGAAAGGTATGGATAAGCCAGACAGACATGACAAGAATTCGAAAGGTATGGATAAGCCAGACAGACATGACACAGAATTCGAAAGGTATGGATAAGCCAGACAGACATGACACAGAATTCGAAAGGTATGGATAAGCCAGACAGACATGACACAGAATTCGAAAGGTATGGATAAGCCAGACAGACATGACACAGAATTCGAAAGGTATGGATAAGCCAGACAGACATGACATAGAATTCGAAAGGTATGGATAAGCCAGACAGACGTGACAAACCAAGGCGCAGTCGAACCAGTTGGATTTCTAAGTCAACTTCTCTTTGTTTCATCTCTGCTTCATGTTCGGTAGAAACAAGATTAATGTGGTCCAACGGGACAGAAGTCATAAGGAAATCGTTTTCAATTTCTGTTAAGGTATTATAATTCTCTCTCTCTCTCTCTCTCTCTCTCTCTCTCTCTCTCTCTCTCTCATCACACACACACACACACACCACACACACACACACTAACTTTATGGTGGGAAAACAGAGAAAATACTTCATGATAAACAGATTGCTCGTAAAGTGAAAAAGCAAAGAAAAGTTCTTTCTGAATAACCGACTGTTCTAAAAGAGCACAACAGACAAAATCTGGTCTGAATTGTAGAATATCCACAGGGAGACAGGAAAAACAAAAGGAAATTATGTCTTCAGAGGATTCATTTTCATGGTCAGTTTATCGAGAGAAAAAGATCAGAAATGAAATGAGGCAGGGAACAGTAAACGATAAACAGTAAACAAGTGGGGTATTTTTAGCTCCCATAAGAAAACCTAACACAGAGTAACTTTTATTCAAGACTGGCACAGCCTTTTAAATTTGAATAAAGTCAGACAAATACATAGACGAACAATCTAATAGTGGGGGAAAAACAAGCGCAGGCCAACAACTGAACTGTCTTCATAGTAAAGATTTGGACTTAAGGGGGGTGGGGGGGGGGGGGGAGTTGAAGATGGAGAAACTGGGAACATGAAATTAAGAAAATATGTTACAGATATGAAAACTCTTCACTAGCTGCATAAGGGAACCATCGCAATCCCTTTTGAAGGCAGATATATTTGTATTGCCTGCTCCGAGGCCTTTCGTCCGCTGGGTCGGAACTCATCATGGAGACACGGCTGGTTGTGTCTGCGCTCCTGGCGTCAAATAGAGACACACCACAGTCCATAACACTGTGGTGGTTCTCACCTCCAAGGGTGCAAAAAAGAATTCAATAGCACCCCCAAAGCAGCCACGAAGAGTAGTAAATGAAACCAAACGAAAGTGTGGGGAGGAAAAAAGTTGCTAAAAAACTAAAGACATTATGCAAATAGTATAAAAATGTAGGGGACAATCTTTGAGCCTACGCTTGAGGATCCACGCAAAGATGTAAGGGAGATCAAAAGACAAACACACAGACGGACAGAAACAAATACAAATAACTTCAATTTAATCAAAAGAAAATCAGAAATAAAATAAGGCAGGGAACAGTAAACGATAAACAGTAAACAAGTGGGTATTTTTTTGCTCTCCATAAGAAAACCTAACACAGAGTAACTTTTATTCAAGACTGGCACACTGGGGGTGCTACTGGATTCTTTTTTGCACCCTTGGTGGTGAGAACACCACAGTATTATGGACTGTGGTGTGTCTCTATTTGACGCCAGGAGCGCAGACACAACCAGCCGTGTCCCCTGATGAGTTCCGACCCAGCGGACGAAAGGCCTCGGAGCAGGCAATACAAATATATCTGCCTTCAAAAGGGATTGTGATGGTTCCCTTATGCAGCTAGTGAAGAGTTTTCATATCTGTAACATATTTTCTTAATTTCATGTTCCCAGTTTCTCCATCTTCAACCCCCCCCCCCCCCCCCCCCCCTTAAGTCCAAATCTTTGCCAAGTCATTACTATGAAGATAGTTCAGTTGGTGGCCTGCGCTTGTTTTTTCCCCCACTATTAGATTGTTCGTCTATGTATTTGTCTGACTTTATTCAAGTTTTAAAAGGCTGTGCCAGTCTTGAATAAAAGTTACTGTGTGTTAGGTTTTCTTATTTGAGAGAAAAAAATGCAAGATAAAAATGTCTGAGAAATGGATTTGTGTTAAGAGAGAAAGAAAAAAAACAACACTTGCTCTTGATAAGAAAGAAAAAAAAAAAGAAAGAACAAGAGGACATCTTTGTACGGAGACTGGATTTTCTACCAAGAGGGTGACAGCTCACTGTAAAAACAGACAGGACAAGATGTAGGAAGGTCGGAAGAAAGAATGAAAGACAAGCAATAACAAAATGAAAGGGGGAAATAAATGGAGGGAGGAAGGAAGGAAGGAAGGAAGGTAGAGAAAGAAGCGATTGTGGTCAGATGAACTGATAAAAACTTACTCTACATGTCATGAATAATGCACTTTTAGTCTTAGCCATGCATCCTCTAGCTTCAAAGATGCAAGGGTATAGAATGAAAGTAGAACGAATGAAACAACAAGCAAAGAGGGAGACTAAGAGAATGCATGTGTGTATGCATGCAGGCACACACCACACACACACACACACACACACACACACACACACACACACACACAGGAATGCACGCATCATGCACGCATATGCATGTGCGCACGAACGCAGACATGCATGCGCTCTCGCAAGGAAACACACACACACACACACACACACACACACACACACACACACACACACACACACACACACATATATATATATATATATAAACACACACACACACACACACACACACACACACACACACACACACACACACACACCAAAGAAAGATAGACAAACAGACAGACAAACAGAAGAGAGAGAGAGAGAGAGAGAGAGAGAGAGAGAGAGAGAGAGAGAGAGAGAGAGAGAGAGAGAGAGACTCGTGACTTTAATGTGAGGCCGTCAGCCTATTCACATGAGTACGCAGCAAGAAATAAATCAATTTTATATAATTAGAACAAAATTTACCACACAGAGAGAGAGAGAGAGAGAGAGAGAGAGAGAGAGGGAGGGAGGGAGAGAGAGAGAGAGAGAGAGAGAGGAGAGGAGGGAGGGAGAGAGACAGAGAGGCACAGAGAGAGAGAGAGAGAGAGAGAGAGAGAGAGAGAGACAGAGAGAGAGAGAGAGAGAGAGAGAGAGAGAGAGAGAGAGAGAGAACAGAATCAAACACATCATCAGACAAAGGTTTCAAGTGATCTCATCGGCAAGCGTCCATTTCACACACTAATTCCTTTCACAGCTACTGCCCAAACCCAATCTCTCCACAGATGGGAACAGACAGAGCGTAAAGTAAATCAGTATGGTCCCCCCCTCCCCCACCCCCCACCCCCCACCCCCCATTCAGCTTGAACGAGAAATGCCACCTCTACCACACACACACACACCTCCCCCTTTCCCTCCGCCCTGCTTGCCCTTCCCTCCCCTTCCCCTAAACCCTGCTCCCTGTTTCTCATCTGACCTCCCACCCCCATTCCCCCCCATCGACCCATCCCTACCCACAACCATCAACCCTCTTCCCCTTGTTTTGCTCACCCCTCACCATCGCCCGTCGCTCCCCCCCCCCCTCCCCCCCCCGATTGATGATGATTAAAACAAGAAATAAAACGAAAAAAGAAAAAACGGAAAAAATGTTTAGTCTGTATTACAACTGTTTACATCATCAATAATTTTTAGTAGTAGTACTACTACCATTACAACTGCAACATTTTTTTTTCTGCTTTTGATTGTTTCCGATTTGTTACATGCTGCTCTGTCATTCATGTACAAAAGAAAGGGATAATGAATTGAAAAGGGTATGTTTGGTGACATTTATTTATGTACTTATGTGTATGAAGCTACTTTTTACCACCACAAAGATACCAACGTACAATCAAAACAATAAATGAAACGAACAATTCAATTCAATTCAATTCAATTCAATTCAAATTTAATCCTTTGACCCCTGTTGGGGCATGGAGGATACAAATGTAACAAAGAGAAATACGAAACTCACTCAGAACAATGTGTGAACGTAGTTGCGAAATGCTGAATTCTGGTGAACTGTAATGATCTCATTAAACAATCTTCCCATTTTTTAGAAACTTACTAATATTCAAACAAATACGTCTTCCTTTTTTAAATAAATTACAAAAGTTGAAAACAGACTTTGGTTTTAGATATTTTTTAGGGATGAATTTTTCGCGAAGTTCATTATATTTTGGACATTCCATGATGCAATGAAATTCATCTCCAATTTCACCCATTTCACAGTTACGACAAATACGCAATTCTCTTGGAACATTATGGTGTCTTCCAGTTTCAATTTGCAATTTATGGTTACTACATCTAAATTTAAATAAAGATATAACATAAATATCTGGTAAGGTAGAAATATAATGTTCTTTTCCAAAGACAGTCTTTACACTTTTATAGAATACACACTTGTTGCTGTTTTCAAGAGAACTGCGCCAATCACGAGCATAATTATTTTGCAACTCCTTTTTAACACACTTACATAAGTTACTTCTGTTTGTGAATGAATGAGATTCCCAAACACAATCAAAACCAGTTTCAAATAAAATGCTTTTAACATAACTAAGCCATGGTGAAACGAAAATTCCTTTTGTATATAGTTCATGTAGGATATTATATACTTTGTTTGAATACTTCTTAGAATCAGGAACAACTAAGTTAGCCCAGAACCTTATCATTCTCACTTTAATCAGTACAGATAAAGGATAGATTCCGGTTTCACCATAAAACATTGAAGTCATTGTAGTTTTATGTAATCTAAATAAATACTTTAAAAAACGTAACTGTAACTTTTCTAATATATCAACATTTTCATAACCCCAAATTTCACAACCATACAACAACACAGGTACAACTATGGAATAAAATAATTGTATGCAAACATTAATTGGCAATTTCTGTTTTCTTGCAGTTTGTAATAATGAAAACATTGCCTTGAGAGCCTGATTATAAGCTTATTTTTTGCTTTGTAAAAAGAACGTGTTCTGCTGAACTCGATGCCTAAGTATTTCATTGAATTAAGAACCTCTATTTTTTCATTCCCAAAGAAAAAAAATTCACGCATACTATTTCGACCATGAAAGACAACTATTTTTGTTTTCTTTGGATTTACTTCTAACTGCCATTGCGTGCAATATATATGTAAGGCATTAAGTTCTTTTTGCAAAGCTGATTTAGAATTTGCCAATAAAATTGTATCATCAGCATATAACAATACAAGCAATTTAATAAACTGTTCAAGTTTCAACTCTTGCGTTAAATCATATTCTAAAGTAGAACAGTTATTGTCAATAAGGAACTGTTGTAGATCATTCAAAAATAATGAAAACAATAAGGGTGAAAGGTTTTCTCCTTGACGAACTCCCCTAAAACTGCCAAAGAACTCTGATTTTTGACCATTTAGAAAAATGCACGATTTTATTTGATCATACATATTGATTACAACGTGCAGTATTTTCCCATATATGCCTTGACTCATCAGTTTGTGCCATAAAGCATGCCTCCAAATAGAATCAAATGCCTTTCTGTAATCAATAAAAGCACAGTATAATTTTCCATTGTTGATTGCAAACATGTCAATCAATGATTTAAGAACAAAAGCATGGTCAAGCGTTGAATGCATGTGTCTAAAACCTGCTTGGTTTTCTGAAATAAGTCCATTTATTTCAACAAAATAAGTAAGTCTGCTATTTAGAATTGACGTGAATAATTTGCCTACAAACTCAACAGTGTTATCCCTCTGTAGTTATTGCAGTCTTGTTGATCTCCTTTGCCTTTATAGAGTGGTACAATTAACCCTGTCACCCAATCTTCTGGTATAATACCAGAATCCAAAACACGATTAAACAATAAACAATAAAACTTTGTCATATAAGGAACACTATTCTTTATATATACATTCCTTACTAAATCAACTCCTGCTGCTTTATTATTCTTTAAACATTTAATGACTCTTTCAATTTCATCCTCAGTAATTGAATCATTTAGAATGTCTAGATTGATATTTCTTTCAGATACTTCATTACTAAAAATGATATCATTACATCCAGTATTTTGATTAAGGGACTGGAAATGATTTTTAAGCTCTTCAAGAGGTATAGGACACGATGAAGCTTTTTTGCCTTTAATTTTCCTCCAATAATCCCTTGGATTTCTAGTTTTTAAAGCTCGCAATTCTCTATGCCATTTTCTCGTTGCTCTTCTTTCAGATCGTCTCAAAACATTTTTATATTCTTTGCTTTTAGCAGCAAGATTATTTAGATTAGGCACAGTATTTGAACATTTAACTTTACGCTTTGCTTTAAAGTACTGGCTTCGAGAAACCTTACACTCCTTATCAAACCAGCTTTGATTCTGCCTCATTGAATATCTATTATTGTAAGTATTAGAGTAAGTACCAAATGTATCCTTCGCTGAATCAACAAGAATTGACGAAAACCGCTTATTCATTTCACTGATTGATATTGTGCCTTGTTCAAATAAAGTTACAATTTCATCAACATTGTAATTTGCTAAATGTTCTTTATATTCATTACATTTGTTGTTATCCCATCTTCTAATCTCTGCACCATCATACCTTTGATGCAGAGAGTGTTTAGTACTTTTAGGTTCATTGAAAACAAAACAGGTTTTAACTGGAAGAGACAGGCATAATGGGCAATGCACATCAGAGAACAACGCATCAAAAACATCAACTTTAAACTTACTTGCATTTTCCATCAAATATCTAGAACCAATGATATAATCAACAACTGTGCTTCCTTTACATGTGCATGTTCCAATACCAGCATCTGAACCAATTCTTCCGTTAAAAATGTATATTGACAGTGATTTACATAAATCTAAGAGACGATAACCATAATTATTAGGCCTCTGCTTATCTTGAGATGATCTTTGACAAGGTTGGAAATTATCTTCGCTCATATCACAGAGAACATCAGAGAACACAGACTGAGTGAACTGATTCATATCAATAAAATCATTCATACTTTTGGTATAAGCATTAAAATCGCCCAACAACAAAACATAACAATCCTTATATTTATCTTGTAATGATAACAATTCCGTCTCAATCACATCAAACAGTTCAACACTGCTGTAAACTGAACCTTCGGGAGGAATGTATACGCCACCAATCAGACAGTCTTTATCATAACCTGACAATGATCTTTTTAATAGACACCAAGCCACACATCCACCAGAATAAGGTAAAATCTCCACACACGTAGATAGCTTGCTTTTGATGGCTATTCCAATACCACCAGAACGTCGATTAGACAGGCATTTTCTGTTAAACAGTTTAATGTCATATCCCCAGTCACTGAAGCAATCAGAGATAAATAAAGCATCTTGGTCATCAGTTTTAGTCTCAAGGAAAACGGCAATGTCGAATAGTTGAATATAGTTCACAAATTCCAAACACTGGAGACGGGAACGCAATCCACACACATTTAAAGATACAAAAGCCAGCTCACGATCATGGCGAACAGTGTGATCCACATCCATATCAAGAACATAATCATCGTTGACATCACAATTAGAAACGCAAGTTTGCAAGCAAAAGGGATTCACAGATGAAGTTACCACACTAGATGATCGCTCATCAGAAGATTGATTGGAAGAATAGAAACAATTACCAACACATAGACAAGATGAAGAATGAGTACAGCTACAAGCACATAACGTTGAGACTACACATGAGTCAGATGAATCACCACGACCTCCGGCAAACCCCTAGCTGGTGTAGATGAAGTGCTGAAGCCCAAGCGCCGTGTAGTCTACCTTCGTCACACCGATCCGGAAAAGGTCGTCAGGTGACTCGACGTACACCGCGTTGCTGCCGGAAGATCCCGCACTGCCACTGCTGTTTCTCCCAGGGGCGGCCTTCAGCTGACAAACAATTTTGCCATCATGGGTAGTGGATACCCTGTCCACACCAGGTGCTGCCTTACAAATTTTGAATAATTTGAAGCGTAGGGGTGTCAGTTCATCGTTCAGGCAAACTCCTTTCATGTCATGCTTGGGCAGATCTCTCTTCCTCATCATGAGGTTCGCCTTGCTTCTTCGTGAAGTGAACTTCACCAGCACTGGTCTTGGGGCTTTCTTGTTTTTTAGGCCAGTTCTATGCACAACAAAGATGTCCTTGATTTCTAGATCTACCCCAACTTTCTTCCCCAACTCCATCACTTTCTCCACCAGATCTTCGTTCTCCTCTTCTTTGAGTCCATTGATTCTCATGGTTTCCCTTCGCTGATACTGATCCAGCCTATCCTGCTCGTATCGCAGCAAAAGATGTCCCTGTTGACCTTTCTCAGAAATAGATCTGAGTTTTTCAGACACCTTTTCTGACAGTTCTGTAACCACCTCCTTAATACAGACATCCACAGCTTTCTTTAATGTAGCCCCAAGAACTGGAACGAGGAGTTCTACAACTCGTGACGCAATATCTCCAGCATCACCATTGACGTCATTGTTAACCCCACTTGTTCTTTTCCCTTTCCCTTTGCCTTTGGCAGACGGACACGACTTATTTCTGTCGTTCCATGCGCCCAGAACAGCCCCTTCAATATCAAGGTCATCAAACCTGATGTTCTTCAAGATCTCAGCAGATAAACCACTTGGGCCAGCTTGAGACATGGTGAAGGTCAGTTACTAGACTAGCAAAAAAACGACTCGACTCTAAAAAATACAAAAACACTTCACTGTTTCAATTGGCGACGAACGCACTTGACACAAATGTCCACGACAAGTTAAGAACACACGTAAACTGTAAAATATACAAGTTAGCTCACTAACTCCACAAAATTCACAATTTTTTTCAAGAGCAGTTGAAAAGACAGCTTACAGACCCATCCGGAAGTACACACACACACACACACACACACACACACACACATGTTTACTAAGTATTAGAAGTGTTTGCAACAACCGCAATAATTTATCTTTTAATACTATTTGTGTGCTTCAATTGTACACAAGCGATCAAAATGATTAGAATAGCGCAAAGCAAAATGTCTTCTTCTTCGGAACCCATGTTCAGAGAGTACTGAGCGCCGCAGCCTGCTTAGCGGCTGTACAGACGATTGCCGGCTGGACTGGAGGAAGCCAGCGTGGGATACTGTTTAGATTTCCGTCAACAAACCATTAGGACCCGTCACTGCCGTGTCAAACAACCGCATTCCACTCGCTGGACAGGGTTCTCCAGCGTAGTGTGTCGCCAGCTTTACGCGGACGAGGAAGTGAGAACATCTGAGATCGCACGTTACCATGACAGCTGGCCACCAAAGTTGACATCCGGGGGGCTGAGCGTGTGTGAGATGTGACTGTTTGGCAGCAGGGAGGACCACACAGACAAAGAATGAAAATGACAGAGAGACAAAGTGAAGGACAAACAGGAAGGCAGGCAGGAACAATGCCAAAGGCAACAAGAAGAAGGAGAAGAAGGAGAAGAAGAAGGAGAAGAAGAAGAAGGAGAAGAAGAAGAGGAGCAAGAAGAAGAAGAAGAAGACGAAGAAGAAGAGGAAGAAGAAGAAGAAGAAGAAGAGGAGGAGGAGGAGAAGGAAGAAGAAGAAGAAGAAGAAGAAAGAAGAAGAAGAAGACGACGACGACGACGAAGAAGAAGAAGAAGAAGACGCCGACGGCGACGACGACGACGACGACTAAGAGAGAGAGGGAGAGAGACGCTTGACGCGCGCTTTCACGCCGCGACATTTATTGTGGGGCCCTCGGCCCGTCCACAGGAGTACGCAACATACATTACAACATGACAACAACAAAAACATTGATTGAAACATTGATTGTAAAATATTTTGTTTTCTGTTTAGAATTTCTATTTTTCCTATATCGTCAGTATTACTATTACATATGGGTTTCTCTCGTTTTTAAGGCATAGAAGATGTACATTGCAATATCTCTTATGATTTCAGTACTATCGTTTTGTAGCAGACTTTCCAGTGTGATTGCATTTCTATTACTAAAATGTTTGAAAATGTATTTTGTTCGCAATTGCCTGTAATTGGGACACCACATTAAGAAGTGCATTTCTGTTTCTACTGTTGGGCAGAAGGGGCATGTTGTTATAGCTTGATTATCTATATATTTTTTATTGCCATGCAGTTCGTTTATTCCTAATCGTAATCTTGTCAGTGCTTTTCTAAACTTCGCGATTGTGATTGCGCGAAAATATTCTTCAGTTTGGTGAATAGTTTTAAATGTATGGTATGTTGTAAATCGTTCACTATTCGCTATTTTGTTATGCCAGTTCTGTTTGTAACAATCTATGATTCTTTGTTTTAGTGTTATGATAAATCTTTGCTCGTTTTCTACGCCTTCATTCAACCAGACTTCAGAGAAGCCATACATATCCAAACAGCGTTTAATTTCCAGCGCCCAGTTCTGTGGTTTGTCAATTTCTGTTTTTTCTCTTTCATATGCTTGTCTAGGTATCCTGTCTGGAGTCATCTTCATTATTTTGAACCAATATCTGATTGCTTTTATTGAACTATCTATACTCATCGGATATCTTCCTAGTTCTCCGTATACTAAGTTGTTTGGCGTTTTTCTCCCTACCCCCATGTATCTTTTACATGCGAATAAATGTA
>CM065745.1:49577561-49585061 GCA_033310375.1 Conus canariensis
AGAGAGAGAGAGAGAGAGAGAGCAGGAGCTCCGTGTTTTGAACAACGTTGGTCTCCCCTGATGTTTTGATGTCGGTCACAAGTTCGCTTTAAACCCGACCTTCCCCCCTCTCCCCCCTCCCCATCCCCCCCCCCCCCCCCCCCCTTCTCCCCACATGCCCCAAGACACACCACCCACCATCCTTCCCGCCATGTAATGTTTGTCACCGCCTTATTCTCTGGGTGTGTGTGTGTGTGTGTGTGTGTGTGTGTGTGTGTGTGTGTGTGTGTGTGTGTGCGTGCGTGTGTGTGTGTGTGTGCGTGTGCGGGTGTGTGTGTGTGTGCCTGTGTGTGTGGTGCGAGTGTGCGTGCGTGCGTGCGTGCGTGTGTGTGCGTGCGTGCGTGCGTGCGTGTGTGTGGGCTGTGTGGTGTGTGTGTGTGTGTGTGTGTGTGTGTGTGTGTGTTGTGTGTGTGTGTGTGTCCTATCGCAATGGTCTAGGATGGTTTAGTTCAATGTCCGCAGCGTTTTGGTCTATTCCCACCTCTCTCTATTTCCCTGCCAGACTATCGTTTTACACGTGTCTTTCTCTCACACACTCTGCTTTGTTCTCTTGGCCTGCTCTCTGGTCTTCCCTCTAACTGTCTTCGTGTTTCTTCTGTAGGAATCCAGGAAGGTAGAGAGACGTGAAATGCCGATGACGTGTGTGTGTGTGTGTGTGTGTGTGGTGTGTGTGTGTGTGTGTCTGTGTCTGTGTCTGTATCTGTGCCTTTCAGTCTGTCACGTGTGTTTGTGCTTGATGTCTGTTTTACAGCTAAGCACTCTTTTGCGTTTGCCACATCCGGCTTTTCCAATTGTATCATTACCATTATTATTATTATTATTGTTACTATTATGATCATCATTATTAGTATCATTACTATTACTATCGTCATTATCACTATTATTATTACTATTATTAGTATTATTATCATTGTGATTATTATTATCATTATTGTTATTATAATCATTATTGTAGTAGTAGTAGTAGTAGTAATAGTAGTAGTGTTTTTATTGTTGTTGTCGTCGTCGTCATCATCATCATCATATCATCACCATCATCATCATCATCATCATCATTATTACTATTATTATTATTATTATCATCATCATTATCATCATCTTCATCATCATCATTATGATCATCATCATCTTCAGCATGATGATCATCATTATCAGCCATAGATAATTGTGTATGAAGAGAAAAGAATCATTTTTCTGTGGTAAAAAAAAACAACCAGCCAAACTGGTTCTATGTGTGACCGTTACTACTGCCACTCCAGCTACAGACGTTGTTCACAGCTCCACGCTGCCAGACCTATCGACTGGCATGAAACTGGACCCACAGGGGACCACAGTGACGTCATTAGGCATCCACAACGTACCAGCAAGTAAATCCAAGCAGTTCCTTCTACCAATCAGAAGCAAACTCACAGAACGCGACCAATCACAAAGCCCAACATAGATTGCAAAATAGATAAATAATGGAAACAGGCGTGAAAAACAAAGTCGAACCAATCTCCTTTCTAATTCAGCTTCATTCTTTTTGTACTCCCAGTTCCTATAGAACAGGGAGTACTTTAGAATGGGAGCGAAGAAATGCTGTCTGTGTGTCTGTCTGTCTGTCCATCCGTGGTCAAATGTATTCCACTCGCTCCAGACAAAACTGCTTGGCCGATCTTTCTGAAAATTTGTAGGTATGTTCATTATGGGTCACGGATGATGCCCGATGTTTTATTTCACCGTTATAGCCGCTACTAACAGCTATAACGGCCCATAACGGATTTTCTTCTTTATGGAATATCTCAGAAAGTACTTGGCCGATCTTTCTGAAAATTTGTAGGTATGTTCACCATGGGTCACAGGTGATGACCGATGTTTACCAGAATAGCCGTTACTAACGGCTATAACGGCCCATAACGGTTTTTCCTCTTTATGGAATATCTCACGCGTACTCAAGATAAACTGGGAGTACGTTTATATGCTTTGCATCTTGTTTTTAACTCCAAATCGCCTTCATTTTTCTCCGACTCTCTTCTGTGCCACTTCGGTGGCATTGCTACCCCCCCCCCCCCCCTCTTCCCCATCCTCCCCCCCCCCCCCCCCCCCCCCCCCCCCCCCCCCGCCTTGCTCCCTCATTCCCAATCACAGCCTGGCTTACCCAGCGACAGTCCCGGCAACAGCCACCTTTAGGGAAAAATCAGTGACGAGTCGTCAGGAGGCAGCCCACCGGAGGAGACACTGCACAGCTCTCGAGTCACTTCAGTGGTGTTCAGAGTGGGGCCTGCTCTGATCCAACATCCGCAGGACACCACCTACCACAGGACACCACCTACCACAGGACACCACCTACCACAGGACATCACCTATCACAGGACACCACCTACCACAGGACACCACCTACCACAGGACACCACCTACCACAGGACACCACCTACCCAGCCCCTTCCTTACTGATGGAAATAGCTGCTTAGTCGCAGAGTCAGCGTGAATGTGATCTCTCCCTTCCTCCGGAGGGCGACACCACATCCGTCCAAACGACAGTCCCCATGAAATGTGCCGATCCTGTGACTCCGGCAGAACCAAACCAAGGACATGGACATGGAGGGTCAATCGAAACTGAGGTCAACGTGAGAGCAGGTTATGAAGGGGCACACAATTTAAGACATTTTAATGCTGATCGATGAATATGAGGTAGGATGAAGATTACGCTACATATTTCCATTCCGGTCCGAGCTGTACTCCAAGCTTACTATCAAAACATATCCTGACGTCAACAAGGCCCAAGAGATACAGACACCTGCAGTGTTCGTTAGGGAAATTTGAGCAACACTCTCAGCGACGCATCCGTTGAGTGGGTGAAACTGTGTGGTCCCGGTCGAGCCCATGGCAAACTCATTTCTGGGTTCCTGCCAGCTGGCTCATCTTGGTACAAACAACATTCAACGTCTTAAAGAAATGGAAGTGAAATTGAAAACCAACTATTGTCAAATTACTTTCAGCAATTATCGACCACCCTAACCCGCACTCCACATCAAACACCCTTCTCAAAGGGGGGAAAACAGCACATTTTGTCTGATCAATAGATTGTCTGCAAAAGAAACAAATGGAGGATGTTCTGTCTAAATAATAGATCGTGAGTGAGGAGAAAAGCAGGGAAAATCTCGTCTGAATTATAGATTATCCGCAGGGTGAGAGAGGAGGAGAGAGAGAGGAGAGAGAGAGAGAGAGAGAGAAGACAGACAGACAGACAGACAACACACAGACACACAGACACACAGACAGACAGACACACAGACAGACACAGACACACAGACAGACACACAGACAGACAGACAGAGACAGAGACAGACAGAGACAGAGAGAGAGAGAGAGAGAGAGAGAGAGGGCGGAGAAGAAAAATTCTGTCTGAAGAGAATTCATCTTTGGTCCGTTAATGGACGGAAGAAGATAAAATCATGTGGGAAAGATGGATTTTGTGTTCAAAGAGAAAAAGATACGACCCTGAGGAGAATAGCTGCTCTTGCTACGATAAAGAGAGAGAGAGAGAGAGAGAGAGAGAGAGAGAGAGAGAGAGAGAGAGAGAGAGAGAGAGATTCTGAAGAATGGACTTTCCATGTACAGGGTAGCTGCTCAAGGTTGAAAATTGAAAGGATGAAGTAAAGGAAGGAGTGAGAAAAAAAGAAAGAAAGAAAACAAAGAGAAAGAGGGAGAAAGAAGGAAACATTGAAGGAAACACAAAGAAAAAAAAAAGTAAAGAAAGAAAGAAAAAGAACGAGAAGAAAGAATGAAACAATGAAGGAAACACAAAGAAAAAATCAAAGAAAAAAAGAAAGACAATCAGAGAGGCAAAAGAAAGAAAGAAGGCAAAAAATAAGGTACCAAATAAAGAAACAAAGGGAGGAAGGAAGGAAGGAAGGAAGAAAGAGAAAGAGAGAGAAAGAAGGAAACCATAAAGGAAACACGAAGAAAAAAAAAAAACACAATAAAAGGGGCAAAAGAAAGAAAGAAGGTACGAAAGAAAGAAACAAGCAAATGACGAAAGGAAGGAAGGAAGAAAGAAACGAAGGAAGGAAGGAAGAGAACGTGAGAGAAAGAAGGAAACAAAGAAAAAACAAAACACAATCAAAGACAAAAAGAAAGAAAGAAAATGAAAGGGGCGAAAGAAAGAGGGAAGGCAAATAAAAGGGAAGAAAGAAAGAACGAAAGAAAGAAAGAAAGAAGAAAAGAAGAAGAAAGGAAGAGAAAAGGAAAAAGAAAGAAAATGAAAGGGGAAAGAAGAAAGAAAGAAAGAAAGAAAGAAAAGAAAGAAAGAAGGAGAGAGAGAAAGAAGGAAACAAACAAACAAAAAAAGAAAATAATCCAAGAAAAAAAAAGAAGCAATCTTGACCAGAAAACTGTAGAAAACAGCAAAGATACACAGACAGGAAGACAGAAAGAAAAAAGGAAGACAAAAGAGCAACAAGCTCGCGCGTGCAACATGCCTGCGCACGCACACATGCGCGCGCACACACATATACAACAGCACATACGCACGCACGCACGCACGCAAGCACAACACACACAGACAACACACACACACACACACTCAACATCCACGCACACACACCTTCATGCACCTCTTACAACACACAACCACCACCACACACACACACACACACACACACACACACACACACACACACACGAACACACTTACACTTACAATATACGCACACCGATACAAATACAAACTATGCAACACACACACACACACACACCACACACACACACACACACACACACGAACACACACGCACACAAAACGCACACGACACAAAACACAACATGCACACACACACACACACACACACCACACACAACACACACACACACACAAAACACGCACACACCAACACACACTCACGCAACACACGCATGCACACACCACACACCCACCACACGCCCACCCCCCACCACCCCACACCCCACACCCCACACACACGCACACACACAAATTTCGCGCGCACGATCAGCTCGCAACCCCCACCCCCCACACAACACACACACACCTTAGAGACCTTAGAGAAAGGGGGTGAAAAGAGAGAGAGAAAGAGAGAGAGAAAGAGAGAGAGAGAGAGAGGGGGGAGGGAGGGAGGGAGACAGACAGACAGACAGACAGACAAATACAAAAAGACAGAGAGAGAGAGGGAGGGAGAGAGACAGACAGACAGAGAGAGACCGAGCCAGAGAAAGAGACAGACAGACAGACAAGACAGACAGACAGACAGACATACCATCAGACAAAGGTTTCAAGTGATCTGATTAACAAGGTTCCGTTTCTCAGACGGATTCCTTTTGCAACTATTACCCCGATTCCTGTCTCTGCACAGAAGACAACTGGCGGAACATAAAGTAAACTAGTATCTCTCCGTTCAGCTTGGGATGAGAAATGCAGACTCTCTCTTCCGATCTACCACCTCTACCCTACCTCTTCGCCTTTCTCCCCCCCCCCCCCCCCAAATCCCCTCCCTCCCCCTCTGCCCTCCCTAAACCCTTCGAGAGAGACACACAGGCGGCGAAATGACGTAACGCGATGCACGGCAACGCAAAGCAACTCAACGCGTCGCAGTATAGTGCAGATGAGAACAATACAATGCAATGTACAATGCCATGCAAGACAGTACAGTGCAATACTGTACAGTGCGATACTGTACCGTACTATACAACATTATACAGTACAACACAATACAGCATGATAAAACGCAACAAGATAATACAACACGACGCAATACAGTACAGTACAATACAGTGCAATACAATACAGTACAATATGACAGGGCACAATACAGTACAATACAGTACAACATAAGACAGCATGGTAGGACACAATACAACACAATACAGTACAGTATGACAGGGTACACAATACAATACAGTAGAGCACAATACAATACAACAAAATTCAATACAGTAAAGTACAATACAATTCAATACAGTAGAACGGAATGCATTACAATACAATGAAGTACAATACAATACAATAGAGCACAATACAATACAACAAAATTCAATACAGTAAAGTACAATACAATTCAAAACAGTAGAACGCAATGCAATACAATACAATGAAGTACAATACAATACAATAGAGCACAATATAATTCAACAAAATTCAATACAGTAAAGTACAATACAATACAATAGCATGCAGCAAGACAAAACACGACAGACACGACATGGCATGACACAACACGACGCAATGTACAATACAATACAACACAATCACGACAGACACCACATGGCATGACACAACACACGACGCAATGTACAATACAACACAATCACGACAGACACCACATGGCGTGACACAACACGACGCAATGTACAATACAACACAATCACGACAGACACCACATGGCGTGACACAACACGACGCAATGTACAATACAATACAACACAATCACGACAGACACCACATGGCATGACACAACACGACGCAATGTACAATACAATACAACACAATCACGACAGACACCACATGACATGACACAACACGACGCAATGTACAATACAATACAACACAATCACGACAGACACCACATGGCATGACACAACACGACGCAATGTACAATACAATACAACACAATCACGACAGACACCACATGGCATGACACAACACGACGCAATGTACAACACAATACAATCATGACAGACACGACATGGCATAACACAACACGACGCAATGTACAACACAATACAATCACGACAGACACCACATGGCATGACACAACACGACGCAATGTACAACACAATACAATCACGACAGACACCACATGGCATGACACAACACAACGCAATGCCACACAAAACAGCACCACAGAATGCGATTCTTCCGTCAGAAAGTTTCAGAAGAAATGCCCATTGGACAAAAACGGACATAAAATGGTTTCTAGATATAAAGACAGTGCTTCAAGAGATAACCAGAGGAAAGTCTTTCACAAAAACGGACAGTCTGTTAAGAACAATCACAACATTATCACCATCATCATCATCATCAAGATCACACACACACACACACACACACACACACACACACACACACACACACACACACACACACACCCGGTATGCTTGCGCGCGCGCACACACACCTTGCCAGAAAGTCAGGACATGACTATGTGGTGGCAGAGAAGACATTTTCAGCTGGAAGAAAAATGGAATGGGGCGTGGCGTTCTTGTGATGGGAGGACACCATGTTCACCAATGAAAAGTGGCAGGCACTGCAGGAATGAATCGAAAATCTGGATGCCAGTCTTGAGTCATCAGTGGCCAAGCAGATTCTGCGGAGGAAGTGGGGGCTGGATTGGACACACTCTCAGGAAGCCAGCATCCAGCACCACACGACAAGCCCTGACATGGAACCCGCAGGGGAAAAGGAAGAGAGGCCGACCTCGCAGCAGCTGGAGGCGAGACACTGAGGCCGAGATGAAGAGGCAGGGGACC
>CM065745.1:49617561-49627561 GCA_033310375.1 Conus canariensis
AAGAAGAATGCTATCCCCGACAAAAAGGCTGGTGTGCAATACCGTAGTATGTTTGTTGAGTTTTCAAAAAACCAACCAAAGGTGCCACCTAAGAAGCAAAAGAAAATCATGAAAGAGCAAAACAAGCTACATTTTCTTGTGAAAAGTAGAAAATATAAAAAGATAACCTCTTCTATATATATATATATATATATATATATATATATATATATATATATATATATATATATAATGAATGAGTTATGAGGGTTTTTGTTTTGATTTTGTTGTTGTTGTTGTTGTTGTTGTTGTTGTTTTTTCTTATAGGTCGGGAGAGAAAACGACGGCAGGCTCTTGGGAGAAGGAAGGGGAGGGGGATTGGGGCGGCGACTAGGGGCCGTGATTCATCCATTTATATCTATGAGTGCTTTTTGACAATTATTGTCGGTTTCTTTCTTTCTTTCTTTCTTTCTTTCATTCTTTCGTGTTTTTCTTTCTTTCCTTCTTTCTTCTTTTTCTTCTTAATCTTTCTCTTCCTTTCTTGCTTTTTTTTCTGAGAACCCTTCTACTATTTTGTTTTTTTCTGCTGCCGTTATTGTTGCTGTTGTAGTTGCTGCTGCTGCCGCTGTTGCTGCTCTTGTTGTTTTATCTGAGTTCGGAACGAAGCGTTCACAGATATGGAAAACCACACACTAGGCTGGTACACCTATCTTGTTCCTTATCGCATGTCCAGAGGCATACACACACCACACACACACACAACACACACACACACACACACACAGCAGCTGGCCGTGTATGCCACGTGTGTTTAAGGCTGGTAGGACAGGTGAATATTGTGGATGTAAGTGACAAACAGTCCGTGATTACATCTGGAGTACTGGTTTCTGTTGAAGCGAACGACCACCAGCCTGTTGTAGCGAGTAACTGGACACAGGTGAGAATTTTCCTTTTTTTTTTTTTTTTTTTTTCTTGGTCTCTAATCGTTTGGGTGAATCTCTCTCTCTCTCTCTCTCTCTCTCTCTCTCTCTCTCTCTCTCTCTCTCTCTCTCTCTCTCTCTCTCTTTGTGTGTGGTGTGTGTGTGTGTGTGTGTGTGTGTGTGTGTTGTGTCCCCATTACGCTCTCTCTGTATCAGTTTCTCTCTCTATGTATCCATTTCTCTCTCTCTCTCTCTCTCTCTCTCTCTCTCTCTCTCTCTCTCTCTCTCTCTCTGTCAAGGACGTTAAACCTCTCACAAAAGGCATTAAACGCTTAGAGGCAAAGGGACGTTGTACATAGTATACAAATAGGTAACAGACCCATTAACCAGGGTGCCGTACCCACCGCACACATTCGAACTGTGTCAAGGAGGACGAATTGGTCAGGTGACAGATGGCACCTAAGGAGTTCGGACCTTCCCGATAGCGAAAGGGGGGAGGGATGTAACCACTAGGACCTCGGTGCACCAGGTGAGCGCTAAATACTCAGTCAGCTGTGGTTCTTTTGTAAACAGACATTGAAGAGCAGGAGTCTTGGACTCGTTCGGATGGTATTGCCGTGGGTCACTGGGTTGGTTCTATTGTCAGGCTGGTTGAATGCGCGTGGACGTTGCCGTAGTCCTCTTCAAGATAATTACTGTGTTAAGTGACCCACGAAGTCGGCGGGAAATTTTTCGATGTCCATCTGGTGCCAAGTGGTTGTTTGCTAATCAGTTAGGTAGGGATGTGTGTAAATGCTGATGTGTGGAAGAATGTAGCGAATGGAGAATTCAGGGTACTTGTGAACAGGGGGGTTTGAGAAGCAGCATGGACAAAGGCATGGCCCGAAGGGGAATCCTTTGTTTCCCTCCCTATATAAAGTGAGGGAGAACAACGTGAGAGGGAGAATAACACCACGAGAGAGAGAGAGAGAGACAGAGAGAGAGAGAGAAGGCAGAGGAGAGAGAGAAGAAAGGAGAGTGAGTAGGACATAGGGTCGAGAGAAACGTGGTCTGGGAGATAGAAGAGACAGCAAAGTCTTAGGGAAAGACAAGCTGGAAGAGAAGAAAACTAAGTTTGAAGCCCAGAGGTGGGTGAAGACAGACAAACTGAATTTGAACCCAGAGGTGGGTGAAAGAGACGAAGAAGAAGAGTTCTACGTCGAGATCCCAGAGACGACCACGAAGACCCAGTCCTGAAGCCTGGAGCCAGTCAACCAAGGGCATCAACATCAAGCAGTGCTGAAGAAGACGTGAAGAGACTTTTTCAAGAACTGTGGTGTGGTGTGAAAGCGTGGTTGTGTGTGTGAAAACCTGGCCAGGTAAGAAGCCATTTTATTATAACCCGGGATTAGGAAGTATTGATCTTTTATGTGTTGATTTGTTCATTTTGTGTAATTGGATTTTTCATGTTTGATTATAAGTAGCATAGAAATTTTATTCTTGTGCTCAGTCGTGTTAGGAGAGAAACGAATGCGTGACATCCCATTCCCAGAGAGAGGTGAATGTTTGGTGGGCGCATGAGTGTGCATATGCGTGTATGAGTGCAAAGATAACCTTGGTGTGTTAAGCCTGACTAATAATATATCAACTTAGTGCACTTAAGCAATACCATCACAATTTCCCCCGTCCTGGACACTCTCTCTTTCTTTTAAATTGCACCCCCACTCCTTTTTTTTTTTTTTTTAAGTTCAAATCTTCGCCAAGTCATTACTATAATGACGGAAGAAGAGTTAGCCTGCACTTGGTTTCCCCCACTACTTAATTGTTCGTTCGGTATATCGTATATATGACTACATTTTATTTCATGCAACGTTCTGTCGTTATAAATATTTCCATTCGTGTGCTCTTCAGTGTATTCAACACATAACTGAACCTCCACTATCATTTTGCAACGAGTGCTACAATTTTTGTCGTGTATTACCCAGTCGTGAACGACCGTATTTCTACGGGTGCTACATTCGAACGCATCATTTACCCATCATTTATATTCTTCTATCTGTCTTTCATGTTATGTTATGGATCATTCAGCTAACACTACTTTTTTTTTCCCTACGAGTGGCACGGTTTATGCAATGTGTCATTCAACCTTCACCGCTGTTTTCTGATTGATGGCACATATACATTGCATCATTCAACTTTCACCATCATTTTTTCTGCGGCTGCCACATATAATGCCATTATCATTCAACCTTCACTACTACTTTCTGATTGGTTCATGATGATGATGATTGATTTTTTTTTTTTCGTACGCAGGCTGATACTCCTGCGGACACTCCCTGTATAGACAGGCAGGGATTAATCCCATCTACCCAACAAAGGGAGTGGAGTTTTGTGTGTATGACCGTGTTTTTTTTTTAATCCCGCCATTAAGGCAGCCATACTCTCTCTTCGGGGAAGATGATGATGATGATTCCATATATAATGCCATGTATTATTGACATTTGCTACTATTATGATAATTGGTGCCATATACAATGCCATGTATCATTCAGCCTTCACTGTGATATTCCTGTGGGTAATACATACTAAGCCATGAATATTCGACCATCACTACTGCTTTCCTATAAGGCCATGTATCATTCAACCTTCATTACATGCCACATATAATGTCATGTACAATGCGACCTTCACGACTATTTTCCTACGTGTGGCAAAATATACTTTCAGGAATCATTCAATCATCACTACTATTTTCCTATGCATGCCACATATAATGTCATGAATCATTCAATCATCACTACTATTTTCCTATGCATGCCACATATAATGCCAGAAATCATTCAATCATCGCTACTATTTTCCTATGCATGCCACATATAATGCCAGGAATCATTCAATCATCGCTACTACTTTCGTATGACTTGCTCACATTTTGCCATGTATTATTCAACCTTCATTCTATTTTCCTATGGGTGCTTCATGAGAGTTGACTTCCACCAGGTGGCAGCCCTGATGTGGCCCTTTGCGGTCGGCTCGGCTTGAGGCAACAAGATTTGAACGGGCTGCTGAATAGTATGCCATCAATATTCAACCATCACTTTCTATTTTCCTACGGGGTGACACATTGTATGCCATTATCATTCATTCCACTACTATTTTCACTATTATTTTCCTACAGGTAATACGTTTCAGATCAGGAGGTATAGTTCAGTCATCACTACTAATTTTCTTCGTGTAATACGTTTTACCACAGGTATCATTCAGTCATCACTACTATCTTCCTACAGATGATACGTTTTACATCAGGTATCGTTCAGTGATCACTACCATCTTGCTACAGGTGATACGTTTTACATCAGGTATCGTTCAGTGATCACTACTGTTTTCCTACAGGCGATACGTTTTACATCAGGTATCGTTCAGTGATCACTACTGTTTTCCTACAGGCGATACGTTTTACATCAGGTATCGTTCAGTGATCACTACTGTTTTCCTACAGGCGATACGTTTTACATCAGGTATCGTTCAGTGATCACTACTATTTTCCTACAGGTGATACGTTTTACATCAGGTATCGTTCAGCGATCACTACTATTTTCCTACAGGTGATACGTTTTACATCAGGTATCGTTCAGTGATCACTACTATTTTCCTACAGGTGATACGTTTTACATCAGGTACCGTTCAGTGATCACTACTATTTTCCTACGGATGATATGTTTTACATTAGGTATCGTTCAGTGATCACTACTATTTTCCTACAGCTGATACGTTTTACATCAGGTATTGTTCAGCGACCACTGCAGTTTTTCTACAGGTGATACGTTTTACCTCACGTACTGTTTTCCCACGGGTGCTACATTTTACCTCACGTACTGTTTCCTTACATGTGCTACATTTTACCTCACGTTCTATCTCCTTACATGTGCTACATTTTACCTCACGTACTATCTCCTTACTTGTGCTACATTTTACCTCACGTACTATCTCCTTACATGTGCTACATTTTACCTCACGTACTATCTCCTTACATGTGCTACAATTTACCTCACGTACTGTTTTCCCACGGGTGCTACATTTTACCTCACGTACTATCTGCTTACGTGTGCTACACTTTATCTCACGTACTGTTTTCCGGCGCGTGCTACAGTGCTACATTTTACCTCACGTATCGTCCAATCATCACTGCTGATTTCTTGCTCTACATGTATCATGGAGTCGCCGCCTCTCCTTTCTGCTGAAGGATCCATTCTACCTCAGTCTAAATCAGCCAGTATCACAGTTCCCACGTGGTGCCACAATTTATTACGTATTAGTCGTCTAGCAATTCTGTTCTCCTACTGAATACACGGGGCAATCCGCAGGGTAAACGTGTCCAAACTAAACAACAAATGCAGCAAAATGTAGCACCCGTAGGGAATAAGTAGTGATGACTGAACGAGTCTTTGTATTTTAGAAACACAGGAGAGAGAGAGAGAGAGAGAGAGAGAGAGAGAGAGAGAGAGAGAGAGAGAGAGAAGAGAGAGATAGAAGAGAGAGAGAGTTTAGAAGTCTGTTCGTTCGGTACCTTTGAAGGTATGCTGTTTATGGTTCAGACATATCACCAGGTATACATGCAGTAACATGGAAGTACACGTGCACACACACACACACACACACACGCGCGCGCGCGCGCGCGCGCACGCGCGCGCGCATTTGCAGTAAGTTTGAGAGAGAGAGAGAGAGAGTGGGGGGGATAGAGGGAGACGGCAGAGAGAGAGAGAGAGAGAGAGAGAGAGAGAGAGAGAGAGAGAGAGAGAGAGAGCGTCAAGAGAGAGACAGAGAGAAAGAGAAAAACAGACAGACAGACAGTCAGACAGACAGAGACTTTAGTAGTCTGTTTGTTCGGTACCTTTGAAGGTGTGCTGTTTATGGTTCAGACATAGAGAGAGGGAGAGACAGACAGAGTCGGAGGAGAGTGTTTACACCACACATTTTACAAGCAAGACATTGGGACAACCCCACTCTTACCATCCGCTCACCAACAAATCACCGACACCCAAAAATCCCCCCCCCCCCCCCCCCCCCAACCCTCCCAGTTCTTCAAATCACCATGCCGTTACGAAATCCAGATGAAACAATCGTCTTTGCAAAACACTGCTCTGGTGATTACCTCTCCAACGCTCTCACCCCAGTCTGTGTCCAAATCAGCCATACAGCATCCCTCAGATCCCCCCAGGGCTGTGGTGGAAACAGAACGGGAGGTAGTGGCACGCCTTGAGGGATGTCGCTGCCACCTTTCCAGCCAGTCACAGCGTTTGTCTGGGAACTGTCCCGGGGAGTCAGTCTTTCCTTGGGATGGTGGTTAACGTGTCAGGTTTGACGGCGTTCAAAATCGTGGCGTGCTGGCCACACACCACAATTAGGATGTTGCACGACAGCACTTCATAATCCATGTAAGCGTTTTGAGGCCCACCATAAATTTGAGCCAGCATTTAACGATAAACTGGCGATTGATCAAAAGAGCAACTCACCACGAACTATTTCCCTTTGTTTTGGCGGATTTTCACCAATGAAATCACAAACAATCTTCAAATACATGATACATGACCTTCCCTTTGTTTAACACGCATTTCAAGCCTTTGCACTCATCCGTAACCCTATCTTTTGCGCCAGCTCAAAAGCGCACAAAATAGTCCCATTCCTTTGATTTTAATCTGTCTGCTTGGAACCACCTGGCTTGTGCCTTGATGGCCATAGGAAAGAAAATGAGGAGAATCAACTTTCAGACACAATAAAAAAGAAAAAATTTCTCAAAACGATTTCATTCCGCCAGTCTATAAATACTCGACTCCTTAAGCAAAGCCTTGGCGTATTGATTTTTGGTGTGCAGCCTGCTGCGTGAAGCGTTTTTACACGTACTGACTGGCGCCAGTGTATTGTCAGAGCAGTGAAGACTGTATAGACAGTCACCGTACGGGAAACAATATAGTATGAAAAAGACCCTGCAATAATGTTATGGTGCATGTGATAAAGTAAAGCATTTTCAGCTCGATGAAAATGTTATGACGAATATCATCTTCGTGAATTTCTCTGTCTGTCTGTCTGTCTGTCTGTCTGTCTGTCTGTCTGTCTGTCTGTCTCTCTCTCTCTCTCTCTCTCTCTCTCTCTCTCTCTCTGTCTCTCCCCACCCCTAGCTCCCCATTCACTCATCCCCACATACATACATACATACAGAGAGAGAGAGAGAGAGAGAGAGAGAGAGAGAGAGATTTTTGGTAGTTTTGTTTTTGTTTTTTGTTTGCTTGCTTGCTTGTTTGTTGTTCCTCTCATTGTTGTTGTTGCTGTCGTCGTCGTCGTCGTCTTTGTCGTTGTTGTTCTTCTTGTTGTTGTTGGTCTTGTCGTTGTTCTTGTTATTGTTATTCTTGTTGTTGTTCTTGTTGTGTTGGTTCAACGCGGTGACAGCCTTGATATGGCCCTTTGCCGTCGGCTGGGCTATAAGCAACATTACCTTACCATTACCCTGTTATTGTTGTTATATAGCACAACAGCTTATTTCAAAGCTGACTAAACGTTTTTTTTCTCCAATAATGAGGGTGTAGGTTTGCAGTTCAGCTTACAGAAAATGCGTTGAAATGACCCTCAGTATAATAAGAGGGAGGGGAAGCTCAAGGGTAGGGGGGAAGGAGGGGGGGGGGAGGGGTGATCATTGCTTAGATCAACGTCTTGCGGGGCCCTCCACCTGCAGTTTCCACGTCGTTTCGGCTTCCGTTACCATAGTAACCAGAAGCCGAGGAGACGAAGAATGACCTTCGAGCTGGCATTGAAGTTGTTAACATTCACCAGAGACGAACACGGTCAGTCACAGACGAAAATGACCAGCGTTACGTGATCTTGTGATGGGCCGTTGATCCGTCCGAAAAGACGAGAGCGTGTACTCGGAGGCTGATGTATACAATTCTCTGACGTCAGATGTGTTCGTGACGACAGCAACAAAAGAAAATCAAAGTTTACATGTTAGCTAACTCTGCCACGTTTTCAGCTAATTTACTGGAGACATACTTACGATTAACTTTGTGTGTGTGTGTGTGTGTGTGTGTGTGTGTGTGTGTGTGTGTGTGTGTTGAGCGCGTGCGCACATGCGTGCATGCGTGCGTGCGTGCGTGCGTGCGTGTGTCTGTGTCTGTGTGCGCGCGCGCGCGTCTGTGTGTGTGTGTGTGTGTGTGTGTGTGTGTGTGTGTGAGTGTGTGTGTGTGTGTGTGTGAGTGTGTGTGCGCGAGCGCGCGCGCTCGCGCGCTCGCGCGCGCGTGCGTGCGTGCGTGTGCGCGTGCGTGTGTGTGTGTGTGTGTGTGTGTGTGTGTGTGTGTGTGTGCGCGCGCGCGTGCGTGTGTGTGTGTGTGTGTGTGTGTGTGTGTGTGTGTGTGTGTGTGTGTGTGTGTTTCCTGGCTTATATCTCTGGTTTCCTTGAACGTGAACATTTTCTTTAATAATTCAAGAATTCCGTGAGAAGCCTCCGAGATTCTGGCGACATAACGTGTACTCTTTAATGTTGACATCTTTGTACACAATCTGCTGTGCCACAACTTTGCCTGTTTTTCTCAATGCAGTTCTGTGGCATGAGATAGTCTCAGGGTTGCTTGAGAAATGATTAATTTGTGGGATTGTGGAATTCTTAGGTTTACTCTTTTACGTCAAATGCAAGCTAAAAGATGTGTTGTAATCAACTCAGTGTCATATTTCAGTAAAAGAAGGCATCTAGGGTGGTTTGGAGTTAATTGGTTTGGGAATTTATGAGCACAAGAACGTGCGTGTGTTACAGTGCTAAAGACGATTTGTCATTAACAAGAAAAATCACAATTTTAGCACGTCTGGTGACCCTGTCTAGTGATTCAAATTCCATCAACTTTAAATCATCGGGAGTAAAATTTTGAAGGTAACCAAGTCACGTGGGTTTTATTGACATGAAGGCTTCGTTCTCGGGCATTCTACAAGTAGAAAGTGCACAATTACAATGAGAGCTACAGCTAGTTGATTTGTACACAGCAGGTGGTTATTGACATGAAATTTTCTTTCTCGCGCATTCGACAAGAAGACAGTGCACAATTACAATGACAACTACAGTTGGTTGATTTGTACACAGCAGGTGGTTCGACCTCCATTTTCTCCGTTGCGAGCTTACGCCTATCGCAACGACATGTCAAAGAAACACTGAAGCTGACGTCATGTAATTAAATCTCCTTATAGTCCACGGCACGTGCTTTCCGCGATATAGCGACGTCATTCATCGTTTTATTATGTAGCAAACCATTGAATCCACCAGCCTTCTACTTGGCCTGAACAATACGTAATCGAACTGTCCACGCTTTATGCGTCAGACCGCAAACTGGTTCGAATGAAACGGGAGGTAAGGGTTCACCTTGGGGGACACCGCCGCTAAGTTCCCAGCGGATTGTGTATGTGAGGGTGAGAATGGAAATGGTGCTGACCCCACCAGTCCTGACCATGCTGCTGTACTTGATGGATGAAAAAAAAAGAGAGAGAGAGAGAAGGGGAGGGGGGGATACATAATTTAAAAAAAAAAAATCCGTCATGACATGTGTGTCGCTTGGATCAAAGATTTAATGAATTTTGAATTGAGTATTATCATTGTCGTTGTCACTACCACCACCACTACTGTTACCACTATAATTGGTGTTTTGGCTGTTGCTGTCGTCGTCGATTCGTCGTCATTGTTGTTGTTGTTGTTGTTGTTGTCGTCATCGTCGTTGCTCTTCTTCTTCTTCTTCTTTTTCTTCTTCTTCTTCATGTCCTCATCATCTTTATTTTAACCTGCATCTTCCCCCCTTCGGCCTCAGTTCTATTCCGTAGTTTTTGTTGTTTATCTAAGAAAAAAGTGTTACATCGAGATCGAAGAGATAACTGACTCTTTCTTCGCCCTTTGTTTTCATTGTTTTGAGTGTGATTTGTCCTGCCTGAAGAAGACCCAATAGGTCGAAACACGCCGTGTTTGTTTGTTTTTGTTTGTTTTTTGGTTCCTTCTTTTGGTGGCCCGGTACTTCGGTTTCTGCTCTTGGATGTAACCTGAATTGAAAACAAAGTTATTCCAACTTTGTTTTTCACCTCCTTTTTTATTTACGTGAATC
>CM065745.1:49635061-49637561 GCA_033310375.1 Conus canariensis
CAAGAGGCAACCCACCAGAGGAGATACTGCACTGCTGCCAAGTCACTTCGACGTCGTTCAGTGGCGCCTGTTCTGATCCAACATACGCAGGACACCACCTACTAATCTCCCTACTAACGACAATAATTGCTTGGTCGTGGAGCCGGCGTGAGTGAACTCTCCCTCCGGAGGGTGCCAACCATGTCCGTCCAACGACAGCACCCGCGAACTTTCCGATTCCGATGATCTCGACACAAACTCACCGAGGGCATACACGTGGTGAAGAGATCGAAAGTTAGCTGACCACGAGTGCAGGGCATGAAGGCTACAGAATTGACTTTAAAAAGAAACCCTGGTCAATAAAATAAGGAATATGAAGATGATGCCACGGAGTTGTATTCAAGTCTGAGACTGCATCAACTGGGCTGTACTTTACGTGTACTTCCGTAACCTTTCCCGGTCTCAACCAGGCCCGAGAGATACAAACACCTGCAGTGTTGGTCAGAAAATGTGACCGACGCACTTAGAGGCCGATCCATTAAGTATGGTTCCAATCATCCCTGCTGAGCTCACAGTAACTGAACAAACCGAAAATTTGCAATAACACGGTGTTGGCTGTTTTTAGTGCCCAACAGAAACTGAATTGTAAGTAGCTGACAGCTGGGACCGAAAAATCACATTAAAAAACGGCGCTGAAGGAATCGAATCCTCGACCTTCCAGCGCGATCTCCGCGACGCTAACCACTGCACAACGGCCGCTGACGCTCCAGAGATCTTCGACTACGCTCAGGGGAGGCAAATGAAATTCCAGCAGTTCATTCTGTTCTAGTTATTGTCCACCGTCGACGGACAATGTCCAGAGATGTGAATCGGTGAAAGGTTGCGGTGGGGGTGGTTTGGGGTGGGGGTGGATAATATTAATTAATCTGTGTCGTCCTTTACAAAGAGGCGATGTTGAACCTGTCATACCTTTAGGGGCGGCTTTTGTGTTGTAAATCGCCACCGCACAGGTTGCACACCCAAAATCAATGCTCCAAAGCCTTGCTTAAGGAGTCGAGTATTTATAGACTGGCGCAGTTCGATTGTTTTGAGAATTCTTATTTTGTGTCTGAAAGTTGATTCTCCTCATTTTCTTTCATATGGCCATCAAGGTACAAGCCAGGTGGTTCCAAGCAGACAGATTCAAATCAAAGGAATGGGACTATTTGGGCGCCTCCAGCTGGCGCAAAGATAGGGTCACAGGTGAGTGCAAAGGCCTGAAATGTGACGTCAACTAAGGGGAAGGTCATGTATTTGAAGATTGTTTGTCACTTCATCGTTGAGAATCTCCCCCAAAACAAGGGAAATAATTGGCGGCGAGTTGTTCTTTTGACCAATTATCAGTTTAACATCAAATGCTGGGTCAAATTTATGGTAGGCCTCAAAACGCTTATATGGATTATGTAGTGTATTAGTGCACAATCTAAATTGTGGCGTGTGGTCTCGTCTCTTCAACAGGTGTGGTAGCGCCACAGCTGTTAGCTCTAATTGAAAGTGAGAGGTTCGTTGGTTGCCCTAATGGCGGTGAGCCGGTAGCAAGCCTCCTCTGAGAGGTTCGTTGGTTGCCCTAATGGCGGTGAGCCGGTAGCAAGCCTCCTCTGAGAGGTTCGTTGGTTGCCCTAATGGCGGTGAGCGGTACAAGCTCCCCTTCAGGATTTCTGACCTCCACCCCCCCCCCCCCCCCCCCCCCGTCCCTGGCGTGAGTAGAATGAGCAGGGGGTGGGGGGTGGGGGGTTATAATTGTTTCTGCTCGTGCGATGTGCTGGAATGAAATGTGTCCGAGGAATGTTCAAAGTTTGAATGTGTGTGTGTGTGTGTGTGTGTGTGTGTGTGTGTGTGTGTGTGTGTGTGTGTGTAGGCTCTATGTACGTATATATGTATGAGTATGCTGTGCATGTGTGTGTGTGTGTGTGTGTGTGTGTGTGTGTGTGTGTGTGTGTGTGTGTGTGGTGTGTGTGTTGTTGCTGCTCGCGCGCCAGTACACACTAAAATGCACGTGTGTTAATACATGACAGTGCACGCATGCACCAGCAGGCAAGTACTTGTGACAAGTGTGTGAACCAGGTAC
This sequence comes from Conus canariensis, assembly GCA_033310375.1. NCBI lineage: Eukaryota > Metazoa > Mollusca > Gastropoda > Neogastropoda > Conidae > Conus > Conus canariensis. The sequence goes on from CM065745.1 coordinate 49,637,148, forward strand.
ACAATTATCTGCCCGCTAATTGGACCTTCAGACGGACACGGGCAACGGTGCCGGTGCATTTGTCGGTCAGGTTACGCTGACTGGCTTAATGAAGTGGACTGACCACATGACCGTTACAGCCGCTAGGCCCGCTGATAGTCAGCACCTGTAAATGACCAGATGACGAAACCTTCAGGAAACGAAACGTTACGGTCATGTTAGTGTCCTTTCTTATTCTGTGTTTGGAATACCACTCCGTATCCACATTCTACTACTACTACTACTACTACTACTACTACTACTACTGCTACTGTACTACTGCTACTGGTATACTACTACTACTACTCTTGTTCTTCTTGTTGATCTTCTTCTTCTTCTTCTTCTTCTAGTTTAAATAAATTTTATGTCCACCTTACAATCACATAGTGTTACAAT
>CM065745.1:49642561-49649342 GCA_033310375.1 Conus canariensis
GAGGGGTTTTTGTCATAAAGTTTAACATCGGCATTGACACCAAAGTTGTCTGCTCCATAGTTTTAAAACAGAATTTAATCTAATCCAGTTATTGTTTTTATCATACTCTCTGTCAAAACTTGTTCAGTATAATAAAAACCTATAAGGTCCAAATGTGTAAGATTAATCCAGTTCAGTTCTGTAAGATCGTTTCTATTTAGACTAATATCAATTTTGTTGCTTGTTGTCATGACCTTAATATCCTCGCCATTGTAAAGAACAACGACAGTAACTTTAAGTTTGTCAACGTCTAAGTTTTGCCAGCTAATAAGAATTCCTTTCATAAGATTGTCACTGACGCCCAGAGCTCCATTTCTCGCCTCATCTTTTAAGACAGAAATTTTAAATATCATTGTGAACGTGTCTCCTAATTTTGTGCGTGGAATGAACTGTAATTTTGTAGAAGCTTTCTTTAAAACCGATTCTCTTCTGTGGAGGATGTACTGTTTGTCCCCAAACGGCTTTATTTCGATCTCTTTCGACTGTTGTCCTCTGGCATAAGACTTACATGTAAAGGGCCAGAGTTCAATGCTTTTCTGAAACTTTTTTGACGGTCAAAAAATGTAAATGGGCTTAAGAATTCAAATTTTATGTCCCATTCTAAATATGGTTCTAAGTGCCATTTGTTGTCAGTTTTTCGAACTATTTTATATTCATACTGACCCGCATTATTTGCTTCTACATTGCGTAGTTGTTCTAGTTTAGGAAACCTTTTGTTGTCGTCAACCTCTTTGCGCTTATAATAAACCATCTTTAGTGTACTCAAAACCATATAAAGTGCCTATCTCACCGTTTTGTTCAAAGTCCTCAACGTCTGCAAGGTCTTTTAATTCTAAAGTTACACACCTCTCAGGCGCTAATGTGACCCCCGAATCGTCTGGTCCACGTGACATTTTTTAAAACAACGTATTATTTTATTTCTAAAACAATGTGCAGGTTATCACATTTCACGACTTTCCCTGTTTTATCTGTGATCTTTATATTAAATGATCTGACCCTCCCACAAGCTAATCTTTTAAACTGTAAATTAGGGAATTGTATAATTTCATAATCGCAATATGCAGCTTTCCCTGATGGAAGAGCTCTTAAAAACAGTTGAGGGCCTTCCATCATATAAGTTTTCATCAGTGCTCAGCTCGTCCAAATGAACATAGAGTAATGAATGTAATGCAAGATCGAGCGGGTTTTCTCCCTCATAAGTAGTTTTGTCTGATGTAACTCTAAAACCATGATTGTCAGTTGCAAAGCTAACATTTTAGCTAGCTCTACATCAAAAAGGTAATGGTCTACTTCTTCTTCAGGTTTGAATGTCAACATTATTTTCAAATTTGCATTGTTAAGTTTGAGAGTAATGTCGAAGTTACTCATTGCTTCTTTTAGCGAGCAAAACCCGTAATAACCATCAGGTATGGTTAACTGGCTAACTAAGTTTCCTCTATTATCAAATTTTTTAATCTTATTATTCTCCTTGGATTCAGTTATATTAAACCATACGACTTTGTAAAAAATTTCATGGAGTGCGACCCTTTGGGTTCCGCAGTTATTATCAATAGCATATTCTAAAAACGAAGGACTGTCTTGAGTTGTTATTGTTACAAACATTTTTAAAACAAATTTAAAAATGAGTGCATTCAAATATACTAATGCAAAATATTCTGTTGGACCGCACTACAGTCCTAAAGAATATAACAACTGATACCCTCGACATTTCTGTGACTCAGACTGACGCCTTTCAAGTAAAGGTTAGTACTCCATTGGATCGTTATCTTAACCCTCCTATCAAAAACGACTACATCCCGAAGTGTGGTTCAGTCATCCGATGCAGTTTTATCAGAACCAGTTAAACTTTGCTGTGTTTTGTGCATCAACTGGGTGTGGAGTATCGTATGCTGATCATTTAAATCATCCTGATCCTTTGGTGAGGTCAGTGTATAGATTTCATTTTTATTACACCTTCAGACGTATTTTATCTGAACTGCAAGCGCCATTACCCAAATGACAAAACGTTTAATCCATTCAGCAACAGAATAGATTACAAGGCTTTTGAAAGGATCTGTAACGAATTTGATATTGACCCAAAGACAGACTTTAGACAAAAGTTGGATCTTAATCATGGTTTAGGCACCCTTTATTTTTGGGGCGTGCACAGAAAGTATAAACTATGATTGGAATCCTCCTTACACATCTTTCTCTTCAGGCACAACTGTTCACCTCGGGTCCATAGAGCAAAGAGCATAAAACAGCATGGACAAAATTTATTTTGGATACTTCTAAGGGTCTAACAAAAGCGGGAATAGAACGAATAAACGACTCTATTCGTACTTATGTTTGGTGTTTGCTAGGTTCGCAAGCACAAACGAGATCAAACATAATTGATCCTTCTACTGGCTTTGACGCCCAAAAACAGTATTTAGCAAATTTAGAGGATTCTATTAATTCTGCAATTGATTTGCCTTCAAGTATTAAAAGGTACCAAAAATGTTTTGCAATACGCAAGATCGAAAGTAGACTTTGCTGTTGGCACTGGTTTATACATGCTGCCTTCTGACCTCAGACTCCAGATAGGACAATAATAAACTATAATAATGAAATCCTTGTGGCTGGTAAAGAAGAGAAGGTCGGAAAAAAACGACATAAATTCTAAGCAGCAATAGCAATAAAAAAAGAATCCCCACCAATCCCAAGGCCCCAAAAACCCCATCCAATACTCCCCAAAACCCCACCCCCAACCAATCCCCATGGTGAATAAAAGCGACCCCATGAATATGAAAAGACAGCACTTGTTATTGGATTAACTGCCCTAGGATTACTTGGTCTTTATCTTACTATAAAGTAACCCAACTATTAAGACAACTAATGCCCATAAGTGCTCAGCATAAAGCCAACTACTTTACTTGCGGCAGACAAAAGCCAGCTAACGATCCCTCCTATTATACCAGGCAAAGAATCTATTGCCTTACTGGCTAAATTTTTTTAATAAACTTGCAAGATGATCAAGTTTTTTTTTTACCCATGATTTATCAGGTGGAGGAGATGGTGGCGGAGGCACTACCCCCCCACCACCGCCGCCTGTAATAGCCAACACCAGTGTACTTATTGCAAATCCTAAGGCTGTTATAACACTTGCTAATGTGCACCTTGCTCTCTAAACAGTGTTTTTATTCGTTCTGCTAACGTTGTGTCTTCATATAAAATTCTTTGGTAGTTTCTCTTATTCTGCTCACTTGAGTTCGTAATGGTTCTCGGTTATTAGACAACACTTCTAGTCTTGCTGATCTCTCTTGTTCAAGATCTTTTAGTCTTTGTGTTATTCTTTCTTTAACACCAGGTCCTAAGTTGTGGTCATCAGCCTCAACTAGTTTTTCTTTTTCTCTTTTTATATGCTCATCTAGTTCACCAGTTTTGCTAAATTGTTTGTTTAATTCGCCTCTGATGCTTCTCAAAGCATGATCAAGGGCCGTTATTTCTCTCATAGGTAGCGGCGGATCGTGCATAGTTTTTAATACTGTTTCTTCTGAAAAACTGGTTTCTGCTTGTATTATTTCGTCTGCTGTTGGGCTTAAATCTTTAAGGGGTATGTTTTAATTTGGTTTTCTGTTGGGGAGTTTCTGTAGTGTGTTTTGAAGTTTAGCAACTGCTTCCCTATATAATTTTGGTTTAGTAATGCCAAGAAGATTTTGTTCGCTCACACTGAGCCTTTGTCTAATTGTACTCTTTTTTAAAAAACTTTGATGAGTCTGGTTTAGTTGTAAGCTGAACAAGTTGTCCCTTCGTCGTTTCTCACAAACAAATGGCCATCTTTTGTTTCAAAATCATTAGGGTCTATAAAATCAGGAGGTTCTTGGCCTAAACTTTGTAAAAAATGATTTGACCTTACTTTCTGTTAATTCACGCCGCAATGATTGTAATGGATGTGTCAAAGGAGTCATTTCATCATGTCGTCTCCAGGATCAAAAAACATCATAATCTTCAATGCCTGCCATGTTTTTAAATAATTAACTTTTTATTTTGTTTTATAAAAAAATGTCACAAGCATATGGCTCGATTCTTGACCCGCATAGAAGACTGAAAGAGCCCTTTGGCGTGAAGGGAAATAAACAGAATATTATTGTTCCAAATAATCCATCTACTATTGATTCAGATCAAATTCTTACTTTAAATTTCCAGACCTAGGAGCAGATGAAGTGATTGTGCCGGGATCTGCACGGCTTACTTTCAAAATAGAACTTGATTCAGCAACAGACGCAAACAGGACAGTAGTTCAGAATCTGGGACGGGCAATCGTTAAGAAAATTTCTATAAAACTTGAGGGGCAAGAAATATTTTCTTTACACAATGCAGACATTTTTCTAATCTATTGTGATCTATGGCTAACCGATAATGAAAGGGCCGATCTTGCGTTTCAAGGAATCAAAAAATAACGAAGCACTAAAGCTCAGAATAGACGCCGAAGATGTAAAGCCCGGCAACAAGTATGAAGCTGTAAGTTTTGCTTATGGAAATCGCTTTTCTATACCCTTTGATTTTGAGTTGTTAAAAGCGCATGCGCCATACTTTCAAGGAGCATTAAAAGACAGATTGTCATATGAACTAACTTTTAATGAATACAAACGTGCATTAAATCTACAGACTCTAACGCAAAGTACAGCATTTTCGACATCTCGTTAGAGTTTGACATTGTTAGCAACCCTAACTTAGCAAGGCTGATTGAGCAACAATATCAGTCAAAATTAGCAATATATTACGAAAGAGTGATTCATCATTCAAAATATCCTAAAAGCAGAGCAGACACTATATGGAATTTTAGTTTTAGCGCCGCAGCACGATCCCTTAAAGGTATTTTATTGCTGTGTGAAGATGATAAAGAACCATACCAAAGACAAAGTGAAAAGTTTTTTCAATCCTAAAATAACGAAAGTACAATGTTCAATTGGGGGTTAGTCCTAACCAAGTCTACGGTAGCGGGCTTAAACCTTATCATCATTTTGATGAAATAAGAAAATTGTTTGGAGGCGGGAGGTGTAGAAATCCAACAGTAGACCTTGTGTCTAAAGATCTACACCTTCACAGTGTTAGACTGATGAATATTTAACAACGAAATACGGTTTATGGATTGACCTAAGGTCAACAGAAGATAATCAGTTGCATGGGAGTGGGAGAACAGTTAAAGACGTAATAAACATTCAAATTGATAAAGAAAAAGAGAGTGATAAACCACTTAATGTACATTTTTTTTAATATATGATGCGCAGCTGAATATTCAAGATAACAGATTAAAAGATATCCAATACTAAATTATTTTTATTTTTAAAAAGCATGTCTGTTCAGGTTTATCCAAAAAGTGCCCAAAGAAGAGAACTCTGTTGCTGTAGACATAAAACTTTCAGATTAACAAACTAAACACAAATGCAAACCCAACTAGAGCAGGACCTTTCAAAATACAGCAAAAACCAACGAAGGTATTCTGCTGTCTTTAATGCTGTTACATTGTTAATACTGGAGCATCGACAGCTAGTGTCTATCAGCAGGAACAGTGTAGGTCTCTTAGCAACAGGCGTAGGTGCACCGGCAGCTTTACCTCTAGGTGGTTTGTCTTTAACTCTTGGCCTGTGTTCATTGGCTGTAAGTGCTGTCAGCAAAAAAATAAAAGCTAAACTCCAAAAGCACACAGCTTTGGTTAACTATAAGCTAAACTTAGTTCCTTCAAACTGATAATGATAAAGCACTTCCGACTCGAACATCACGGATGAAGAATTTTGTCGCCTACAGGCTGATTTTGAGGACTACAAAAGACAAAAGTTTGATCTTCAAAGAAAAGGCAAGGGCAACTTTTTCTCAACAACCGACACCGACCAGATAAAAAAGGAATGTTTAAAAAAAGTAAACGAAACATTAAACTCTGTTCTAAACAGCTCACATTAACAACCCCAAGGGCGTTTATACTTTAGTTTATGAGTCAAAACACAAAAGACCGTTGATATTGATTCTGATTAAGTATTTTTTTTTTAATTTAAATAAATATTTTGAGTTAGAAAAGAAACTCAACATGGATAAGATATTGAAGGTTAGATGAATTGTTTGAAGCAATGTCGAGGAAGAGCGTTTGTAAGAGCACTAAATGAGGTGTTTTAGAAGTTATTGATCCAACAAACGTGCGGGAAAGGTTGTACACGCTATTTCTCAAGTTCCAAGTAAACTAACAATAAAACCCTCCAGTTAAAGTAAGGTTAGTTGTTTTAATCGGGCTATATAACAATAAATGAAGAAAAATCTAGAAGTCTGGGTCTCAACTAAACAGCGACTATTCTTTCTTCTAATGACTTAACACCTGGTTGGGCAGACCAGCTGCTTACACAGTTTGATGTGGCCACTGAAGAAGCCAAAATGAGAGGCTCTGGCTGGTCAGAGGGTTAAAGTCTTAGAGATCAGATTAAAAACAGGCTAAGTATGAGCCGATTGTTGGCAGGCTTACATTCCACTACCTCCACCATTAGTTGCAAAACGAGCAGTTCTAAACATAAAGAATTCAGACAACAAATGTTTTTTGTGGTGCGTTTTGCTAGGCTGCATGTATTCCCCAAAAACGCAGAGAGAGTGTCTAACTATGAACTTACATCAATGATCTTAACTTTAGAGGAATATCCTTTCCTGTTAGTGTAAATCAGATTGATCAGTTTGAAGAACAAAACAAACCAATAACTGTTAATATCTACATATGGGATGAGGAAACAAATCTACAGCC
>CM065745.1:49651942-49660286 GCA_033310375.1 Conus canariensis
TTAAATTCTCACATGTGAGTCATTCATCCATCCATCCATCAGCTTTATCATGCGCTGTGTGGTCTCAATACTTAGCGGATGTGGTGTAGCGTATATGGACTAATCCGCACGCAGTGACACCTTTGATGAAACTGAAACTGAAAAGAAGAGGAGAACGGATATGTTTGTTGTTTTTATTTTTGTTGTTGTCTTGTTCTAGTTAGTCCTGTTGTTCCTCTGGTTCATATCTTTGTTCTTTGACAGTTCTCCTTCTTCTTGCTGTTGTTTTTTTTTTTTTTCTTGATGATGATCATTTTTCTTATTTTCGTTGTATTTTGGGGGTTTATATTCTTGCTCTCATTCATCTTGTCCTTTTTGTTCTTGATTTTTCTTCTTCTTCTTTTCTTCTCCTTCTTCTTCTTCTTCTTCTTCTTCTTCTTCTTCTTCTTCTTCTTCTTTTATTATCGTAATCTTGTTTTCTGCGTCTCATGTTTTGATTTGAGGAACGCTACCCTTTTTTTAATTTTTTTTTTTTTTTTTTTTTACTTCTTTGTTTCGACGGTAAGCATAGTCTACTAAGGAGAATATTGGTTTGAATCTTATGTGTTTGTGTACGTGTGCGAGTGCACGTCTCTCTCTCTCTCTCTCTCTCTCTCTCTCTCTCTCTCTCTCTCTCTCTCTCTCTCTCATATAAGAACATTAGGAAAAAAAAATCAAGATTCTTTCATCATTACATAGTCAAGAGTCAAAACTTTAGCAATATTTTGCAAACAAATGATGACACATTGTTAAAGATGCTGGCAAAATATTGAACAGAAGCTCTAAACGTACGGAAGGAAATCATGAATGAATAAAAGTTCAAAACATTTAGGGGGTATCAATCGTATTCTTTTTTTTTTTTTTTTTATTGTTTCGAATACTTATTTGACCTTGAAGCTTGATGGTTCAATGAACGGTTCTCATAATATCAAGCACGATAAATTGTTTGTTTACAGAATAGGTGTCAATGAGGAGAAGGGAAGATGAGGGTATAAATGCGTGCGTGCAAGTTGATGGGAGATCGGATGGATCACAGTGCGTATGTGCAAGGGATGGTGGTTGTGTGAGAATAAACATGTGTTGGAACAAAGACATGAAACACAAATGAGTGATGGAAATGGGCAGTATGATTAATTCTGTTTAGTTATGTAGACACTTAATTTGCACTTTCGCTGTTGTTGTTGTTGTTTTTCTTTCTATGCAAGACAAAAAAAGAAGAAAAAAGTGTACCCCATTGACATTAAGGCTATAAGCCATTGTCAATAAAAAATGTCAGTGTAAGTGTCTCTCTCTCTCTCTCTCTCTCTCTCTCTCTCTCTCTCTCTCTCTCTCTCTCTCCTCTATCTGCGTTTGTGAATGTGCTTGCATGCACATTTGTGTGTGTGTGTGTGTGTGTGTGTGTGTGTGTGTGTGTGTGTGTGTGTGTGTGTGTGGTGTACGCGCGGGCGCAGTGTGTGTGTGTGTGTGTGTGTGTGTGAGGTGAGTGAGAGAGAGAGAGAGAGAGAGAGAGAGAGAGAGACAGAGAGACAGAGAGACAGAGAGGGAGAGGGAGACGAGGATGGAGAAGGAGAGATGGGACATATGCGCCTGAAAAGGTATCTGTAAAGGTACTTTCACAATGATTTCCATGACTCTATGCCCACCAAATTGAATGGAGTGTGAAGAGGTGTAGAAACGACATATTAGGCCGGTCAACTCATCTTGCTATGGTTAAATGCGTCTTCTTTCCGCCTTGTGTGTGAGCCGTACCCAGAGCTGGACTGCCGACAACATACAGGGCATTTTCCTCCCTGCACTTCTTCTTGTGCTCTTCCTTCTTCTTCTTCCCTTCTTCTCTTCTTCTCTTCTTCTTCTGTAGTCTTTTTGTGCCTTTTTTGTCTTTTCGTTCCTTTTTCCACTTCTTGTTTTTCACGAATAAACGCGCATGTAAAGGCGTGCGTGCATCCCCCTCCCCCCCCACCCCCCCCCCCCACCACCACACACCACCAACGCAGCCATCCACCCCCTCCCCCCATACACACCACCCTACCAACCAGCCATCCACCACACCCCCCCAACAAACCACGCACACGCATTACAATACACACACACACACACACACACACACACCACTCACTCACTTACGCACGCGCGCGCGCACGCACGCCACGCACGCACGCGCGCGCGTACACACACACACACACACACACACACACACACACACCACACACCACAGGTGTGACCATTTCACTGAACATCCTCGCCCTGAACCGCACTTAAGGGTCACACGCGGGTCAGGCACGTGCTAGGTCTCATTAGTTCCTTTTTGCCCCTGATCCATCTCTTCACCTGATAATGGAGTTTGTCATATCCAGAGACGAAGACTGGACAGGAGTAGTATCTGTTCTCGCCTTCTTACCATTCGCCTTTCCCGGAGTCCCGTTCCTTAGCGCAGGTAACAGGCCTTTTTCCAGGAGAGAGAATTGTTCATCTTTCATTCTTTTTTCCCCCTCACTTATCTCTTCACCAGATATGGATTTTGCCCTATCCAAAGACGAAAAGTGGACAGGAGCAGTATCTCTTCTCACCTTCTCAACTTTGCCTTTCTCAGAGTCTCATTCCTTAGCGTAGGTAACTGGCCTTTTTCCAGGAGAGAGAATTGTTCATCTTTCTTTTTTTTTTTGACCCCATGATTTATCTCTTCACCTGACATGGATTTTGCCCTATCCAAAGACGAACACTGGACAGGAGTGGTATCTATTCTCGCCTTCTCAACCTTCGCCTTTCTCGAAGTCCCGTTCCTTAACGCAGGTAACTATCCTTTTCTTAGGAGAGAGAATTGTTCATCTTTCTTTTTTTTACCCCATGATTTATCTCTTCACGTGATATGGATTTTGCCCTATCCAAAGAAGAAGAGTGTACAGGAACAGCATCTGTTTTCGCTGCTCTCAACATTCGCCTTTCCCGGAGTACTGTTCGTTCGCGCAAGGTAAGTGGCCTTCTTCCAGGAGAGAAAATTGTTTCGTGATTTATCTCTTCGAGCTTCACCCGATATGGAATTTGCCCTATCCAAAGACGATGAGTGACAGGAACAGTATCTGTTCTCGCCTTCTCAACCTTCGCCTTTCTCAGAGTCCCGTTCCTTGGCGCAAGTTAACTGGCCTTTTTTCAGGAGAGGGAAAAATTGTTCATTTGCTGCGCTGCCCGGTCAAGTAACTATGTTTGTCTGTTTCTTGTCGTGCACTGTTCAGTGAGGGCGTTCAGCTACCTGCACGTAGTCTTTTAGTCTTTGCCCCTGTAGCCAAATCACCGCTTGTGTGAGCTTCACGCGTGACAGTCTGACATTGTCGGCCTGTAAAGTGTCCGCACACCAAAACATTGATGCGCCAAGGTCTTGCTTAAGGAGTCGAGTATTAATAGGACGGGCAACCTTGGACTGGTTCCATAAGTTTTTTTTTTTTTTTTTTTTTTTTTTTTTTTTCATTCTAAATTGTGTCTGACTGTTGATTCTTTCACGCCAAGGTCTTGCTTAAGAAGTCAAGTATTAACAGACAGGCAAAGTTAGACTGTTTTAACATTTTTCTTGATTGTGTCTGAAAGTTCATTCTTTTGCGCCAAGGCCTTGCTTAAGGAGTCAAGTATTAATAGACAGGCACAATTAAATTGCTTTGGTACTTTTTTTTTTTTTATTTAGCGTGTCTGAAAGTTGATTCTTTTTATTTTTTTTTCACGTGCCCATCATGGTACATGGCAGGTGGTTCCAAGCAGACAGATTCTGATGAAAAGAATGGGACTTTTTTTTTTTTTGGGGGGGGGGGGGGGGGGGGGGGGGAGGGGGAGGAGGGGGGGGGAGACTACCTGGCGCAAAGACAGAGTCAGAGATGAGTGCCAAGGCCTGACATGTGATACGTCAAGTGAGGGGCAGCTCATGTATTTCCAGTTTGTGAATGATGTCATAGGTGGAGATCTCTCTTTAAAAAAAAAAGAAAGAAAAAAAGAAAGAAAGAAAAGAAAAGAAAAGAAAAGAGCGGAATGGTTGGTGGGAGGTTGTATATTTGCTATGTTATCAGTTTAGAATAAATTCTGGCTCAAATGTTTGCTACGCCTCAAAACGCTTGGATTAAAAAAAAAAAAAAAAAAAAAAAAAATCCTGATTGTGGTGTGTGGCCTAGTATGACGAACAGGCAGCACACCTCCAGTGAAGAAGAGCCAGACACTGAGCCAATCAGATTAGATTGGAAGTGGTGGATGCCTTGCAGAGGCAGACGCAGAGCCAATCAGATTAGATCGGAAGTGGTAGATGCCTTCCATGTAGAACCCAACCCCATCCCCCAACTCCAACCCCCACCCCCACCCCCACCCTCACCCACAACTAGCGAAAGGTTAAAAACACTGATTCTGTCTCCTCTACGTTTTCGGATAGACTATAGGGTGCAGGGTGGGTCGGGAGAGGGGAGAGAATGCGAGCTGATGGTGAAAAATGATTCTGAGCTGCCAGGAGTGATGGGGGGGGGGGGGGGGGGGGGGGGGGGGGGGGGGGGGGGGGGGGGGGGGTGGGGGGGGGGGGGGATTAGGATGGCAGGGGAGAGAAGAAAATGGGAAGCACGGACAAGTCTACTCAGGGTCACGTCATGATTATTTATAGCGCAGCCGACGGCGGAGGCCAGGTCAGATTTGGGAGGAAAGTTAACAACGAAACTATGTACCAGCTGATAAACACCGAGGACTGCAAACTGAAACCCACTCAATGTGCTGAACCTTAGAGAATAATATAAAACACAGCCAGCTCACTATCACGTTTATCTCAGATCCAGTACAAAATTCCGATTTCCTTTATATATATATATTTAAAACAACAACAACAAAAAACAAACAAACAAAAAAAAAACGAATATTGAACGACAAGACTCACATTACGTGGAACGTATTGAAAAACGGTTCATGATGGAACCCAAAGCAAGATCAGACCAGATTGGATCAGATAAAATGAAATAAGATGAAACAAGATAAAGTAAGGTAAGTAAGTAAAGTGAGACAAGGAAAGGTCAGCTCAGCTAAGGTCAGCTGAACTGAGGCGAGGCCACATTAGATGCAAATAAATCTACCTTCAGGAGGGATTACAATGGTTCCCTCATACAGCTAGTGAAGGGTTTTCATATTCATAATGTATTTTCTGAATTTTATGTTCCCATTTTCTCCGTTTTTACCCCGCCCCCCCCCCCCCCCCCCCCCCCCCCCCCCTTTTTTTTTTTTCTTTTTTCTTTTATCTTTTTTTTTTTTTTAAATTCAAGTGGTTTGCCAAGCCATTACTATAATGACGGAAGAATTGTTAGCCTGCACTTGTTGTCCCCCACTACTTAATTGTTTTGTTCAGCATTATATTATTTGGTCAATCAGTGGGAGATTGCATCTCTTAGGAGATCCAAGTAATGGTTGTTCTGCACAATTCTTAGCCGCTGACAATGCTTGGGTTATTGAACAGCAGAGTTGACCACTTAGACTGGTCCACATCTTTTGATCTCCCTTGCATCCTTGAACGGATCCTCAAGCTCAAAGATTGTCCCCTACATTTTATACTGTTGGCATAATGTTTTTAGTTTTTCAGCAGCCTTTTCCTCTCCACACTTTCGTTTTGTTTCATTTACTATCCTTCGCTGGTTGCTTTTGGGGTGCTGTTGGATTCTTTTTTGAACCCTTGGTGGTGAGAACACCACAGAATTATGAACTGTGGTGTGTCTCTATTTGACGCCAAGAGCATAGACACATTAGCCGTGTTTCCCTGATGAGTCCGATCCAGTGGACGAAAGGCCTAGGAGCAATGCACATAGATCTACCTTCAGAAGAGATTACGATAGTTCCCTCATGCAGCTACTGAAGGGTTTTCATATTTCTGATATATTTTCTGAATTTTAAGTTCCCAATTTCTTCGTTTTCAACCGCTCCCCCCCCCCCCCCCCCCCCCCCCCCCCTTTTTTTTTTTTTTTTTTTCTTGAAATATACACGTATATTTTAAAGTTCAAATGTTTGCCTAGTCATTACCATAAAGACGAAAGAATTGTTCGTCTGTCATTGTTTTCCCCCACTACTTAATTGTTCAGAATGAGATGATATAAGGTCAGATAAGGTAAAAGATGCATTTTAGTAACACTTGCTCACGAATCACAGGGTATATATCAAGGAACAGGACAGCTACAGACGTTAATTTTTTAATGTAGAGAACTATAAAATAGGCACTCTGGCTCACCCACCTCCGCCAGCTCCAACCGGCTTCAGCCGGTTTCGCTGTTGCTCCGCCGGCTTACCCAGAGTGCCTATTTTATAGTTCTCTAATAGTAAACACTTTACAAACATACATAATGTGTAGGATTATCTGTTTTTAACACTAATTTAGAAAACTTTTGAGACTTAAGTTTTTGCTTAATCCTTCGTTTTTCTTGATCGTCTTCAATAACATCATTTTCACGCATACATTCATCAAATGCGTCTCTGTCTTTCATGTGAAATAAAACCACTGTCTTTAATTGTTCTCTAAAGTCTTTTAAAACTGAGTTATATTTTTGACATAAAATCCACACACTTATCCTAGCATGTCTTCCACTGAAAGCCAGTTTCGGCCGAAGTCATCTATAATAAATAGTGTCTGCGTTCCCCCAAACAGTCTGTACTACCAGTCGGTTGACTGTCAGCTTTTTTGCAAGACCAAGACAACACAATTATAACGACGCAGTAAGTCAGCAGGCTGAGCGTCCTGTTTACAAACTGTGTGTCTCCCTATGTTCTGACCTAAAAATCAATAAAACACGCCTCGCGCGCCTACTGCGTTTCTTCTCTCACCGGGCTCGCGGCGCGGGCGTGCGCTAACACGTTCTTTGCTATAGCGTGAGCTGCCTCTTTCTCTGTTCTTCATCGCGCTTAACTAGTAGTTGCAGGCCAGCCCGACAACGAATCACTGCACCAGCGCCCACGCACATCCTGTTCAGTCACAAAGCAAGTGGCTGACATATCAAATGAGAAGTGGTCCTACCAGTTCCACTTTTCGCCCCAAGTCCTTAATTAAGTCACCCCAAGTCCTTAATTAAGTCACCCCAAGTCCTTAATTAAGTTCTTAATTAAGTCACCCCAAGTCCTTAATTAAGTTTCCCCAAGTCCTTAATTAAGTCACCCCAAGTTCTTAATCAAGTTACCCCAAATTCTTAATCTAGTTCTTAATCAAGTTACTTTAAGTTTTTAATCAAGTTACTCAAGTTCTTATCAAGTTCTTATTTAAGTTTTTCATCAAGTCGTCATGAAGTCGTTATCAAGTTCTTATTCAAGTCACTTATAATTATTTATTAAGTTCTTGAAATATTACTGCATATCAAATGGATCAAAATGATCTTTTGTTGTTGGCGGTTCTGGTATTCTTTTTTGTTCAGATTTTGTATTTAGTGGCTGTGATTTTTTGGGCTGCTTTGGTTTTTGCTGTCTTTCTTTATATGTTTTATAAACGTAATAACCACCCCCACCAACAGCAATGACGCCAAAAATGCTAACTCTTTTAATCCAAATAATCCATGATGATGTTGCGGGACTTGAAACAACTTGTTCTTGTTGTGGCTCTGGCACAACTGGTGTTTTTTCATTATGAGTTATATTCTGTGATTGCAACATTAATTTTTTTTGTGTTTGTTCCACTCTGCTAATTTTTTTCCTGCTGCAACACGCCCAGGATGAGGAGGCTTTTTACTGGTCACTTCTCCACCTGATTCAATGTTTTCTGATTCTGCTGATTTTCTGGCTCGGTCATTTTGAAGGGAAACAAAATCTATATGATTAAAAGTAATTAATCCCATGATTAATGGCGATAACAATGTTCCAAATCTGTAATATAGATCACATCCTAGAGACTCTAATGACTTTGTTAAAACTGGATCCTGCGTTAAATCATACATAAAATCTTGTTCAGAATCAATGGGAGCAAATCTACTAACTAGTTTAGTGTACAAACTAAGAACCGTTTGCCCAACGCTTTTTACCATTCTTGACCCCAGTTGCACTTCATACCTGTTGTGATACTTTACAATGTCTTGTGGCGACATTTGTTGAATCTGTTCTATGCTGAATTCATTTCCAAGGTACTGTTTTGTTTTTCCACACGCCGCCAAAGAATACAGCCTTTCCTTTTGGCGCATAATAGCTTGGTCATCAACTTGATCATTTGTAAGTTCAGGAAGTAAATCATCGCAGTTCATGTTTTATTAATGAATAAATATTATTTTATTTTTTAAAAATGAGCACCGAAAAAACTATTACTAACCTTGTATTTCCATTCTGCTGTTATTGGAGGCCTAAGTGTAGGATACACAAT
>CM065745.1:49665386-49667886 GCA_033310375.1 Conus canariensis
AGACCAACTGATGTTTTTTTTTGTTTGTAATAATATTATTGCATTTCTTAATTCCTGTAGAGTGATATCCGCATTTAGATAATGGTCATTTTTTTCTTCTGGATCACAATATATATCGTTATCCTTTGAGTTTTCCCTCATAGCTTTGCATTTATCAGTAAGGCTATTTGTGGAACTATTCTTTGCAAATAGATCTGCGAACGCTTCGGCTTTTTGAGCAGCAGTTGGAAATAGCTCATTTTCTAAAGTAACTGGATAAATTGGAAGATTCACTCCCTGTTTCATTTCATGGACCTTTGTCCAAACTTTTTTAACGTCGTGATGATCAGAGACTTCGGTGAGACAAAAAGGACGACCAGTGGTCCCGTTTAGCTTTTTCAATGACTGCTGCTCATATTCTTGGCCCATTTCATAGTGACGTTGTTTTTCGGCTTGTCTTTAACATATTCTTTGTATTTTAGTTTCTTTTCATCAACAGCACGTTTGCAGGATTCCGTCCACCACACATTTCCGCTATGAACTGATCTTCTTTTGTGGTTAGTTTTTGGAATGGATTTGGTTGCAGCGTACAAGACCGATTCAGAAAAGTGTGTGTACATAGTTTCAACATCCTGATTTTCAAGAGTTGTTACATTGAAAGACATTAAAATAGATTTGAATTTCTCCCAGTCAGCTCGTTTGTAATTATATTTTGGAATTTTATCAACTGTGTCGTCTTGTGCGACTGTAAACCCTCTGAGGGATATAGTAATACGGAGGTGGTCACTTCCCAAAGTGTCTTTATCAACCTGCCAGGAACAGCTAAGAGCTAAAGATGGGGAGATGAAAGAAAGATCAATTGCTGAGGGTCTATGGTTAGGGACATCTGGCAGTCTAGTGACACGTCCATCATTTAGAAGGCAAAGGCCAGAATCAAGAATATTTTCTACCAGGCGATTTGAGCTAACTTTAGAGCAACAACTGTCCCAGAAAGGAGCATGTTCGTTGAAATCGCCGGCGATCAACCACTTCTGATTTTGCGCGTCTATAGTACGTAACCAGTCAGTGTTACAGTCAAATACTCCTTTTGGGAGGTATAGAGAAACTATGTTTAGTGTTAACGACTTATCGAATCTTACACACACTGCGCATGAGTGAATATTTGCAGCATTTTCTGGAACCGGCGATGTTATAAGGCGGTAAGACAAATGTTCGTGTATGTAGATGGCTGTGGACACTTTTTCGCCTTCAGCAGTCTGTTGACACACTGGGGGATAGAAAAAGTTTGCCAGTCGTGGTAGTTTATATCTAGACACATTTAGTGATTGCAGAATTAAAACGGAGAATGAATTATCTGCAATGTACTCTTGAAGGTGGGAGATGTTAGTTGCCACCGAGCGACAATTCCACTGCAATATGTCTATTTTGGGCTCTTTAGCCATAAAAAGTCAAAACAGTAACAAAAATTACTAATGCTTTTAGGAAAAAAAAAAAAAAGTAAAATAAATAGATGAATGCAAATGGGTGGAAACGAAACTATTCAACTAGTGGAGTCCGCAAAGTCATAGACTTAAGTGGGAGAAATCAGTTTAACTGGGGACAAAAAGATATAACAAAGACGACGATGTTAAATGCAATCAAAGCATTGACACAGTTGACAGAAAGACAGTCATGGAAACCAGCGGAAGAAGTCACGCCGTGGCGGTGGCACCGGAGCCATGTAGCTGTAGTGGTGCCGGTACTGTCGCCGTGGACGGGGTCCATCGTCCCTGTAGGGTCTGCTGGGGACAGGTCGTGCAGGTCGTCTTGGTTTGGACCAAAACAGGTGGTGAAGATGACGACCCAGGTTCCCAGCAAAGACACTCAAACCTCGTTTTGAAGGGTGGATGTTGTCCCGCATGTAGGCTACTGGGCCTTGTTGCTGACATTTTCATGAGATACAAACGATACGTTCTTATCACCATGAAGACTAGACAGTACATTGGCGTTGAATATTTCACGTTTTGTGTTTAGGTCTGAAAGTCTGGTAGGAGCGACCCGGCTGATGATGATAAGCATTTTGGGATATTTCTTTCTCAGACTTTGAACGAGTTTCACAAAGTTTTTTTTATGTTTCTTGTGTGTCTTTTGTGTTTTTGAGATCGTTCACACCTACATGGAGTACAATGGCATCTGTATAATCCACTGTGTTGTCCAACAGAGAGAGTATTCTTACATTCCTTTATTGTGTAGCACTTCTGACGTTTTACAACGTGCAAGCCATACCCAAACCTAGTCTCTCTTCACATATGCCATTTAACACAGAATCCGAGACGATCAAAACTTTAGGAAGGTCGGAGTTGCTGCCAGTTTCATATCTCTCCGAATTGTTTGCTTGTTGAATCAAACTGTTGTTTACAGCTGAATGGTGGTAAGGTTTTGGGGAACTCTTTTTATTAGTTTGTTGGGTGTTTTCTGTACTTTTTGTTCTTTGGACAGTATCGATATGGGTTCGACACTTGAGACCAGGATCTTCCTCGTG
>CM065745.1:49680386-49685386 GCA_033310375.1 Conus canariensis
CCAACCCAATTCAAGCTGTCCCGTAAATCCATAATATATACAACATGATAAGTGAAAACTTCTAACACATCTCCACTTTCCTGTCCCATATTGCTCGTCTTTTTTTATTATCGGCTACGCAGTCTCTCGTGAAAATTCGTTAAGTTAGCAAACTTTCGGCAAAGTCGCTGAAACGCCTGAATTGTCCTTTGGTCCCATGTCACACGACAATGTTTCCACCGTGGAACATCATCCCAAAGAGGCGCACACGAGTCAGAACAATGACTGTTTTAGAGTCGTTTCCTTTCAGGTATGTCACACGATACAACATCCGAGGCAAACACAACACACAGTTGACCCGTTGCGCTGCTAGACTGGTGCGCAAGATTAATTCCTCGCCTGCTTGGTTCTGTCAATGTTCAATTGCATCACCCCACACAGGTAGCTGGGCAATGGAATAAATGGACCCGAAACACGTCTCTTGGTCATGTTAAGAATTTGAAGAAGTCCTGTGCATTCTCATCTGCTATGCCATCGTGTGGCCTACACAGCATTCAGTGTATACTCATCAAAAACCAGCTCCGATGGACAGGACACGTTGCCCGTATGGAGGACAGCAGAATTCCAAAGTTGCTGCTCTATGGACAACTGGAGGAAGGACAACGTGACCAAGGGAAGGCCTCTCAAGAGATACAAAGACACCTTGAAGGCCAGCCTCAGAAGCTGCAACATCGACACTGCTTCCTGGGAAAGATGTGGCCCCTCACAGAACACAGTGGAAGCAACGGTGTACCCAGGGCACAAAGACATTCAGGCTCAACAGAGCACCCACCATCCTGGAAAAGAGGAATCGGAGAAAACGGGGCCCATCCTTGTAGGGCTCCATTCCATGCAGCGTCTGTGGACTCCCCCTATTCCGCTCATATGTCTCAGGAATTGGTCTTCATTCCCACATGAGGACTCTTCTTCTTCTTCTTCTTCTTCTTCTTCTGCGTACGCAGGCTGATACTCCTGCGGACACCCCCTGTATAGAAAGGCAAGGATTAATCCCAGCTACCCAACAACGGGAGTGGAGTTTTGTGTGTATGACCGTTTTTTTTAACCCTGCCATTAAGGCAGCCATACTCCACCTTCGGGGAAACATGAGGACTCACATCAGCAGATGACCTGCCTGCCTACTCATCCGTCGGACACGACGGGAGAATCCGTCATCATTTAATTGTAATCATGTCATAATCTCGTGTCTGCATGCGGCGCTCTTCACTGGCCCATGCTGCGAAATGCGAGACACGTGTTAAAGCTAGGGCACAGCACATGGTGAAATGGAGTTACGAACGAAACAGCTACATGCATCACGCTTCTTCCCAACACGCTTGAGAGAGATTCCACGTGCATTTTGCTGCCCAAGCCCAGGAGGTCATTGAGAGTTCCTTCTTCGTTTTCTTTCCTTCTCTTCAGTGTGGTTTTGTCTTGCCGGAAGAAGACCAAAGAGGTCGAAACTTTGTCGTGTTTTGTCTTGTAAATTTGTTTGTCTCCGTCGTTCGGCGGCAGGATCATTTTTTGTTCTTTGAAGTATATTTCAGATGGGGAGAAAAAACAGGAAGCACCTGTATTGCATGCTTATTTCATTACAAAATGTTGAGGTTTTTTTTTGTTTTGTTTCCTTTTTTTTTTGTGTGTGTGTGTCTTTTTTGTTTTTTTACTCTCGTGTGACAAAGCCCTTAGGCAGTCTTTCCCCCAGAGACGTTTCCATTGTACAGTACTGTCGAAGGTCGGCGGAGGTCATAGGTCGTCGGAACACCACTAATGAAGTCTGGCGGAGACATGCTAATGCAGACACTAGTCCAGCGAGACCGGTTGGTCCTTGGAAGTTTCCGGATTCTGCGTGCTTCCGTAACCCTTCTTCTCCTCCCCCTCCCCTCTCCTCCTATCCCCCACCCCCACCCCCACCCCACCACGCCCCAGTCTATCCTCCATCCCCTTCCCTACTGCATAACCAAAGAGAAAGGGGGACAAAAAGAATGGAAAGAAGAAGAAAAAAGGACGAGGGAAAAAAAAAAAGAAAATGATTGTAATTGAGTTGGTTGGCACCGGAACAACCGGCGGATAGACAGTCGGATTTACGAAAGAGAGGGGAGAGGTATAAAATGTTGGCAAGCTAGGGGAGAAAAGGAGGGTGGGTGGGGGTGGAGGGGTTGTAGGAGAACGAGACTGGGGTGGGGGTGGGGGTGGGGAGGGGTGGTGTTACGTACTTTCCTATTACCCTCCCACTCCACATATCCACTGCACCCAAGGAAAGTTAACTCTCGCCACTCTGCCCACTGACTGGCTGGCCACACGGCACAATCAGGAATAAGAGACTGAAAATACCGATAGCTCTGTCTACCAATCAGAGGAGATTACTATTTATGGTCCATCGGTGAAAAATGAAGATGACTGCATATGATTAGAAAAAGGTGTCCCTGTTGACCCCTCGCTCTTAAAGATGACATGTGTGGATTTGAAACAGAAAGAAGATGAAACAGAAGATGACATGTGTGTGGATTTGAAACAGAAAGAAGATGAAACAGAAGCTACATTGTTTCAACTTCGTCTTTGCTCTTCGTCTCCATTTCTATTTTATATAGATGGATCGACAGACAGACAGACAGACAGACAAACAGACAGACAGATAAGATAGATAGATAGATAGATAGATAGATAGATAGATAGATAGATCGATAGATAGATAGATAGATAGATAGATAGACAGATAGATAGATAGACAAGTAGATTGATAAGTAGATAGAAAGGTAGTTAGGTAGGTAAGGACGTAAGGAGATAGATAGATAGATAGATAGATAGATAGATAGATAGATAGATAGATAGATAGATAGATAGGTAGATAGTTAGATTAATAAGTAGATAGAAAGGTAGTTAGGTAGGTAAGGACGTAAGGAGATAGATAGATAGATAGATAGATAGATAGATAGATAGATAGATAGATAGATAGATAGATAGACAGACAGATAGATAGGATAAGATAATTGGATAGACAGGTAGGTAGGTAGGAAGGCAGACAGGTAGGTAGGTAGGTAGGTAGGTAGGTAGGTAGGTAGGTAGGAAGGCAGGCAGGCAGTAGTAGGTAGGTAGGTAGGTAGGTAGGAAGGCAGGCAGGCAGGCAGGCAGGTAGGTAGGTAGGTAGGTAGGTAGGTAGGTAGGCAGGCAGGCAGGTAGGTAGGTAGGTAGGTAGGTAGGTAGGCAGGCAGGCAGGTAGGTAGTAGGTAGGGTAGGTAGGTAGGTAGGTAGGTAGGTAGGTAGGTAGGAAGGCAGGCAGGCAGGTAGGTAGGTAGGTAGGTAGGTAGGTAGGAAGGCAGGCAGGCAGGGGTAGGTAGGTATAGGTAGGTAGGTAGGTAGGTAGGTAGGTAGGTAGGTAGGCAGGTAGGTAGGTAGGTAGGTAGGTAGGTAGGTAGGTAGGTAAGGTAGGAGTAGGTAGGTAGGTAGGTAGGCAGACAGGCAAGGTAGGTGTAAAGATAGACAGACATACAGAATAGCTCAGTTGGTAGAGCGCCGGACTCGTGATCCTGAGGTTACGGGTTCGAATTTCGGTACAGGGGGATTTTTCCCTCGGAGTTAACATTGGTTCTGACTCCATTCCCCACACAGTCCTTCGCATGAGACTATAAACCGAGGTTCCGTGTGTGAACGCACGCATAACATCTTGTACACACGTCAAATCCCATCACCAACTTTCGGAAGAGAAGGCCAGTTTGGCCGTTGGTATGGATGACACGTTACACATAGCATGCACCCTGCGTGAGAAATTGAAAGAATGGAGGAAGTAAGGATATTGAGTGAACGATATTGAACGATATTGACTGTATGACACGGGAAACGACTGAATGAAGCGCCAGCTGGCAGCTCTTCAGTCGGCACTACCCAGGTAGGCAGCCTGTGTAAACGAGTGTGGATTGTAAAGCGCTTAGAGATTGGTCTCTAGCCGAGAATAGGCGCTATATAAGTATTCATTATTATTATTATTATTATTATTATAGACAGTTACATTTCTCAACTTATTTGATTAAAATTCGATACTGGAAACAAAATATTTTGCTGTCGATAACAATCAGTTTAATTTCAGAAATACGGTTGTTACCGATACCAATGGCTCGTATATCTAAATTTTTGTTTTAAGTAAAAAAAAAAAAAAAAAAAAACCCGAATAGTTCGAGAAACTGTCTATTTCTTACTTCATTTGTATTATCCTCACATATGACAGAAAAGTTTCTACATGTTGAACACGTGAGTAAGTATTGTTTCTTCTCTGTTCCATGGACCCATATTTTATTCATCAAATTTTGCCTTTGAATTCTGTTTCTATGCTGTGAACAGCATCGACTGAAATCTTTGCGTACTTTTATTTACAAGCTATATTATTTTTGTCTTCACACATTTTTTTTCAATGTAAAAACATGTCTGTTCATTCAAATAAATAAAATTCAGGGTCTGTTTGCCTGCACACGATGACACCTAATTCAGTCTGTGCGCTAGCCACTGAAGCGATCCAAGAGGAGATCATGCCATTGGTCCCAGGGTCCGTTGGTCCCAAGGTCAATCTACAGTAGTATGTGGCTATGAAAACACAGTAGAGAGAGAGAGAGGGAGGGAGGGAGGGAGGGAGGGAGAGAGAGAGAGAGAGAGGGAGGGAGGGAGAGAGAGAGGGGGGGAGGGAGGGAGGGCGGGAGAGAGAGAGATAGAGAGAGGGAGGAGAGGAGAGGGAGGGAGGGAGGGAGAGACAGACAGACAGACAGACAGACAGACAGACAGAGACAGAGGGAAGCTTATTGACACTTACTGGATCCAATGGACCTTGGGACCAACGGACCTTGGGACCAACGAACCTTGGGACCAACGGACCTTGGAACCAACGGAGTTGGGACCAACGGACCTTGGGACCAACGGACCAACGAACCTTGGTACCAATGGACCTTGGGACCAACGAACCTTGGGACCAACGGACCTTGGGACCAACGAACCTTGGG
>CM065745.1:49697886-49699335 GCA_033310375.1 Conus canariensis
CCCCACCTGGTTACAGAGAAGTTGACTAAACCACCAATCGAGGAAACAAACGATTCATATATCAACCCATACTTGTTCGGGTTTTTGGTTTTCATGGAAAGTAGAAACTCAATACGACCTTGAGGAAACTTCCTTTCGCTGACTCCTTAATCTGGCGATTATTGTCGTCAGAAGGGGAGTGAGGGGGAGGGGGGGGGGTAAAGGGGGGAGGTGCAGTGCTGGGCATTAGGTAGGTGGTTCCCTGCTCTTTGCTGAAGCAGAACCAGCACCTCTGAACACCAGCCACTAAAGTGACTCGGCGGCAGTGCGGCGTCATCTCTGATGAGTGGGCCTCATGACGACGACCTCATGTTAATCCCTGGGGACGGTTACTTGGAAAGTTGAGGTGACTGCAGGCGGAATTCTATTTTTTTTTTAATCTTTAAAAAAAAGTACTTGTCCCTTCCCCCCCCCCCCCCCCCCCCCCCCCCCCTTCCTTTCTTCTTTCTACATTTCACATGCGAACCGCGTACACAGACTAGGCACGCGCGCGCACGCGCGCACCACACACGTATGTACGTACGTACGTACGTACGTACGTACACACACACACACACACACACACACACACACACACACACACACACACACATACACGCACACGTACACGCGCGCGCGCTTGCTCACACACACACACACACACACACACACACACACAACACACACACGCACACGCACACACGCACACACGCACGCACTCGCGCGCGCACACACACAAACAAACACGCACACGCGCGCGCGCTCACATACACACACACACACACACACACACACACACACCACACACACCACACACACACCACACACACTGATACCGAATTCAGTGAGATAAGTGATCGCTCGTGTTTCATTTTCGTTGTCCTGAGTGTTGTTTATCTTGCCTGAAGAAGACCTGAGAGGTCGAAACGTGCAATATTAAATCTTGTGATCGTTTTTCTTCTCTTTTTTTTTTCTTCATGTTTGGGGGATACCGTACCTACTTTCTTAAACATTTCCCTAGCACTGCCGAGTCTGTGGACTGCAACAGGACAACCTTTGGTGGGGGGTGTGGGGGAGGGTGAATGTCCGGGGTGAGGGGGGGGGGGGGAGGGATGAGCGTTGTACGGCGGTAAACGTCTAAAGTTTCAGTTTCAGTTTCATCAAGGAGGCGTCTCTGCGTGCGGACTAGTCCATATACGCTATATCACATCCACTAAGTTTTGAGACCATACTGTGTATGATATGAAGCTGATGGATAAATGAATCAATGACTGAGAGGAGGGGATTTTAAGGAGAGGGTGTCATGGCTACGATTTAGGAGATGCCTGACCTACAGCATTAACCCAACGCACTGGTCAGACCTTGAGTGCGTAGCTGATGTTGTTGTACCATTTTATCATTGTGTGTGTGTGGTTGTGTGTGTGTGTGTGT
>CM065745.1:49699435-49709435 GCA_033310375.1 Conus canariensis
ATTACAATGATATTAAAGTATACTACTAAAAACAATTGAAGTACCACCCCTAATTTTTGTATGCAATTTTAAAAAGCTCTGATAAACCAATTAATATTGATAATTGAATAAACTCTGCTGGATAAGCTTACCCGGTTCTCAAATACTACTCCTCGTGCATTTTTGTTATGTTAAAGTCGGTCAGCAGTTATCTACCGCGTCGCATCTGAGGCAAAAAAATCCTGAGAAATTATCGAACTTGTGTCGCTCCCAGATTTTTGACACAGACACAGCAAGAAAAAAAATGTGATGCACGTGAAAGCAAGGTCTTTTCTGAGCAGAATTGCAATCAGTTAGCACATTTGACGGGTATAAAAAGTCGCGAAATTTAGGAAGATTTAACCATGCCTGCGAAACAACGACTAAGCAACACCGACAGAGGAAGAGCGATAGCATGGTACCAAGAAGGTATTGGCTTGAGGGAGATTGGTCGACGGCTTGGAGTGAGTCACCCAGTCATTCTGAGGCTCAGAGACCGTTGGCTTAACACTGGAAGTGTTGAAGAACAGCAGGACGTGGACGACGAGAAGCACCTCCAGACAGCAGGATCATTCATTGTTATCGCTTGTCTGAGAGACCGTTCAGCCAGTGCCACAGTACTCCGAGACCAGCTACGACAAGCCATAACGTCAACGTCAGTACCCAGACAGTTCGGAACCGGCTCCACGACGCCAACTTGAGGTCAAGGTCCCCAGCAGTGAGATCAATACTGACCCCAGCGCATCGAGCTCATCGTCGGGCCTGGGCAGCATGTCATAGAAGGTGGACAAGAGCTGAATGGGCAACAGTACTCTTCACAGACGAGTCAAGGTTCACCCTCAGGTTCAACGACGGGCGGGTTCGCGTCTGGCGACGTCCTGGAGAACGCTACGTTGACGCTGCCGTCAGGGAGCATGACCGCTATGGAGGTGGGTCCGTGATGGTGTGGGGTGGGTTCAGCCTACGTCACAGGACCCCCCTACACCGTGTTGAAGGCCGCCTGACCGGTGCCACCTACCGCGACACCATCATCCGCCCCCTTGTGATGCCCGCCCTGAGGCAGTTGGCCAGGGCGCCCAGTTCCAGGACGACAACGCGCCGTGCCACCGCGCCGCCATCGTGAATCAGTTCCTACAAGGGCAGCAGGTGACAAGAATGGACTGGCCTGCCAGGTCACCAGATTGAAACCCCATAGAGCATCTGTGGGACGTGCTGGTGAGGCGAGTGCGGGCCCACAACCCTCCAGCAGTCACCGTGGACCAGCTGTTTCAGTTGCTGGAGCAGGAGTGGCAGGCGATCCCCCAGGACACTCTCCGCCGCCTGGTGCACTCCATGAGACGTCGATGTGACGCTTGTTTGAACGCGAACGGTGGTCATACCCGTTATTAACATCATGACATCTACCATAGACTCTTGTTACTTTTCATTTTGGGGTATGCCTCTTTAATCAAGTGTAAAACAAAGATAATTTTTTGTCACGGTGTTTGAATAAATTTGAATGGATTGAGGAATAATAAAAATAAAATATTCAATGATTAAATTATGTTCAGCTTTGTTTTCTTTCGAATGACAGCAGTTTTCCTAAGTGGTACTTCAATTGTTTTGAGTAGTGTATATGCATGTCCGGGGAGAATATAGCATAAGCGAACAGACAGATAAATATAAATATACTAGAGGGAGGGATAGACAGACAAAAAAAAACCCACATATTGATCGACAGGATACGTTGGATGTTAACGAGGTGAGATACTGCAAACAATGTGAACGAGCTGAGATACTGCAAACAATGTGAACGAGCTGAGATACTGCAAACAATGTGAACGAGCTGAGATACTGCAAACAATGTGAACGAGCTGAGATACTGCAAACAATGTGAACGAGCTGAGATACTGCAAACAATGTTAACGAGCTGAGATACTGCAAACAATCTCAACGAGCTGAGATACTGCAAACAAAGTTAACGAGCTGAGGTATTGCAAACAATGTGAACTGATTTTCAACAGTTTTTTTGGTAACCAGTTACATCCGTAAAATAACCTCACCATCATACAAACAGTGCCATATGTCACGAAAACAAACAAAGGGCCTCACCAGTATACAAACAGTGCCATATGTCACGAAAACAAACAAAGAGCCTCACCAGCATACACACAGTGTCATATGTCACGAGAAGAAACAAAGGAACTCACCAGCATACAGACAGTGTCATATGTCACGAGAAGAAACAAAGGGCCTCACCAGCATACAGACAGTGTAATGTGTCATGAGAAGAAACAAAGGGCCTCACCAGCATACACAGAGTGTCATACGTCACGAGAAGAAACAAAGGGCCTCACCAGCATACACACAGTGTCATACGTCACGAAAAGAAACAAAGGGCCTCACCAGCATACACACAGTGTTATATGTCACGAGAAGAAACAAAGGAACTCAGCAGCATAAAACAGTGTCATATGTCACCAAAAGAAACAAAGGGCGTCATCAGCATACAGACAATGTCATATGTCACAAGAAGAAACAAAGGGCCTCACGAGCATTAAGACAGTGTCATATGTCACGAAAAGAAACAAAGGGCTTCATCAGCATACAGACAGTGTCATACGTCACGAAAAGAAACAAAGGACCTCACCATCATACAGACAGTGTCATATGTCACCAAAAGAAACAAAGGGCGTCATCAGCATACAAACAGTGTCATACGTCACGAGAAGAAACAAAGAGTCTCACAACATACAGACACTGTCATATGTCACGAAAAGAAACAAAGGGCCTCACCATCATACAAAGAGTGTCATATGTCATGAAAAGAAACAAAGGGCCTCACCAGCATACAAAGAGTGTCATATGTCATGAAAAGAAACAAAGGGCCTCACCAGCATACAGACAATGCCATATGTCACCAAAAGAAACAAAGGGCCTCACCAGCATACAGACAATGCCATATGTCACGAAAAGAAACAAAGGGCCTCACCAGCATACAGACAATGCCATATGTCACCAAAAGAAACAAAGGGCCTCACCAGCATACAGACAATGCCATATGTCACGAAAAGAAACAAAGAGTCTCACCAGCATACAAACAGTGTCATATGTCACCAAAAGAAACAAAGAGTCTCACCAGCATACAAACAGTGTCATATGTCACCAAAAGAAACAAAGAGTCTCACCAGCATACAGACAATGCCATATGTCACCAAAAGAAACAAAGAGTCTCACCAGCATACAGACAGTGTCATATGTCACGAAAAGAAACAAAGGGCCTCACCAGCATACACACAGTGTCATATGTTACCAAAAGAAACAAAGAGTCTCACCAGCATACAGACAGTGTCATATGTCACGAGAAGAAACAAAGGGCCTCACCGGCATCCAGACAATGCCATATGTCACCAAAAGAAACAAAGTATTAGAAATTCCCCCCCCCACCCCCCCCCCCCCCCCCCCCCCACCCCCCCCCCACCTGGTTACAGAGAAGTTGACTAAACCACCAAATCGAGGAAACAAACGATTCATATATCAACCCATACTTGTTCGGGTTTTTGGTTTTCATGGAAAGTAGAAACTCAATACGACCTTGAGGAAACTTCCTTTCGCTGACTCCTTAATCTGGCGATTATTGTCGTCAGAAGGGGAGTGAGGGGGAGGGGGGGGGGTAAAGGGGGGAGGTGCAGTGCTGGGCATTAGGTAGGTGGTTCCCTGCTCTTTGCTGAAGCAGAACCAGCACCTCTGAACACCAACCACTAAAGTGACTCGGCGGCAGTGCGGCGTCATCTCTGATGAGTGGGCCTCATGACGACGACCTCATGTTAATCCCTGGGGACGGTTACTTGGAAAGTTGAGGTGACTGCAGGCGGAATTCTATTTTTTTTAAATCTTTAAAAAAAAGTACTTGTCCCTTCCCCCCTTCCTTTCTTCTTTCTACATTTCACATGCGAACCGCGTACACAGACTAGGCACGCGCGCGCACGCGCGCACCACACACGTATGTACGTACGTACGTACGTACGTACACCACACACACACACACACACACACACACACACACACACACAACACACCACACAACACACACACACACACACACACACACACACACACATACACGCACACGTACACGCGCGCGCGCTTGCTCACACACACACACACACACACACACACACACACACACACACACACACACACACACACACACGCACGCACACGCACACACGCACACACGCACACACGCACGCACTCGCGCGCGCACACACACAAACACACACCACACGCAGCCGCTCACACACACACACACACACACACACACACACACACACACACACACACACACACTGATACCGAATTCAGTGAGATAAGTGATCGCTCGTGGTTCATTTTCGTTGTCCTGAGTGTTGTTTATCTTGCCTGAAGAAGACCTGAGAGGTCGAAACGTGCAATATTAAATCTTGTGATTCGTTTTTCTTCTCTTTTTTTTTTTCTTCATGTTTGGGGGATACCGTACCTACTTTCTTAAACATTTCCCTAGCACTGCCGAGTCTGTGGACTGCAACAGGACAACCTTTGGTGGGGTGTGGGGGAGGGTGAATGTCCGGGGTGAGGGGGGGGGGAGGGATGAGCGTTGTACGGCGGTAAACGTCTAAGTTTCAGTTTCAGTTTCATCAAGGAGGCGTCTCTGCGTGCGGACTAGTCCATATACGCTATACCACATCCACTAAGTTTTGAGACCATACTGTGTATGATATGAAGCTGATGGATAAATGAATCAATGACTGAGATGAGGGGATTTTTAAGGAGAGGGTGTCATGGCTATGATTTAGGAGATGCCTGAGCTACAGCATTAACCCAACGCACTGGTCAGACCTTGAGTGCGTAGCTGATGTTGTTATGCCATTATTATCATTGTGTGTGTGTGTGTGTGTGTGTGTGTGTGTGTGTGGTGTGTGTGTGTGTGTGTGTGTGTGTGTGTGTGACAGAATCTTCTGGAGCGCCGTGGTGTGTGTGATGGCCATTCTGCTGGTCACTGTCATCTACTGGCAGATGTCCGACTACTACCGCTACCCCACCGTCACCAGCGTCAACGTCAACTACGTCAACGACTCCGACTTCCCCTCCGTCACCATCTGCGACCTCAACATCTTCAACAAGTGGGTGTCCTTCACCACTTACCTGTGTGTGTGTGTATGTGTGTGTGTATGTGTGTGTGTGTGTGTGTGTGTGTGTGTGTGTGTGTGTGTGTGTGTGTGTGTGTATGTGTGTGTGTGTGTGTGTGTTGAGAGAGAGAGAGAGAGAGAGAGAGAGAGAGAGAGAGAGAGCGCTCTCTCGCGCGCACGCATGTATGCTAATCTTTGACAGTGTGTGTGTGTGTGCGTGCGTGCGTGCGGCGTGCGTGCGTGCGTGCTGTGCGTGGTGGTGTTGTGTGTGTGTGTGTGTGTGTGTGTGTGTGTGTGTGCGTGCGTGTGTGTGCGTGTTGTGTGTGTGTGTGTGTGTGTGTGGTGTGTGTGTGTGTGTGTTTGTTTGTTTGTTTGTTTTTGTGCACGCGTGTCTTTGTAGGTGTGAGGAGAGAGAGAGAGAGAGAGAGAGAGAGAGAGAGAAGAAGAAGAAGAAGAAGAAGAAGAAGAAGAAGGAGGAAGAAGAAGAAGAAGAAATGGAGGAGGAGGAGGAGGGGGGGGGGAAGAGAGAGAGATAGACAGAGAGAGAGAGAGATTCACAGAGAGACGGAGGGCAGGGGACGGGCTGTATGAGAGAAAGTGGTGCATCCATGTGTTTGCGTAGGGTAGGGGGTGGAGGGGGACGGGGAACTCTCCAATCAAATTGCCCCCCTTCCCTACTCATCCCCATCCTCCCCGTCCACATATTACCCCCACCCCCACCCCCAATCCTCCCTTCCCCCCTCACCCCCCCCTCCCTCCACCTCCGCCCACCTGTCCAAGGCTTGCAGGGATGTTTTACCACCAGACATGAAACGTTGAAAACCCAGCAACTGTCGCTTCGTTAGATGCAGGGCATGGTAAAGGGGGATCCCAAACGTTGTGGACGTCTTTTTGGCCATTCCTTGATGCTCTCTGAGGAGCGTGGCAGGCCAGGGCAGGTTTAAAGGGCCGAAATCAATCGAGCGACCTCCATCAGAGACACATCTCACCATCGAAACTTCTGGATTCCTGCTGTTTCGTGTGTCGGGACATCAATTACAAAATGAAGCAAAAAAAAACAACTAATAATAATAGTAATGAAGATTTAAAAAAAAAAGAAAAAAAAAATGATTAAAAATAAAAAGATTAAAAAAAAATTGAATAAAATTTTCAAAAAGCAGCAGCGAGGTCTTACAGGGTCAGCTCTGGGAAGGTGGAAGAAAGGAGGATGAGGAGCCATGGGAAAGGGGAAGGAGGGAGGGTTGGTGGGGGGGGGGGGGGGGACAGAATGTAGTAGAGAAGGGGAAAGCGGATGAAGAAGGGGTGGGTATGAAGGGATGGATGAGAGGAAGGGAGGGATGCTGTGTTTCTTTCTTTCTTCTTTTTTTTTTTTTAAACTGTATTCAAATTGAAAGGAAATTCCAGGGTTTTTTTAATATTTATTTGTCGGGAGAAACTTGCTTGTTTCTTTGCTTCTTTGCTTATGCCGATCGCTTAGGAGAAGGATGATAAACAAAGATATGTTATTTATATCCATTTTGGCTTTAGACTGCACTCTACGCTGACTTTCATAACACATCCCGACGTCAACCAGACCCGAGAAATACAGACACTTGCAGTGTTGGTTAGGAAATCTGAGCTACACTCTCAGAGACGCATCCATTAAGTAGATGCAATCCGACTGTGTGGTCCCAGTCTTCCCAGCTGAATCCATAACAAATTAATCTCTAGGTGGGAGCCAGTCGGGGCAGAAAAATCTCACAAGAAATGGCTCGAAGGGAATCGAAACCTACGCCCTCCAAATCGGCTGTCCGGGACGCTGACCACTTCGCCACAGCAGTTGGTTGACGTCTGCAATTTGTCCTCGGGAGGTCTGCTGCTGATGCCTGTCTCCTGTATCCACACAGTTAGCTCGGAATCACCAGAGAGCAATACAGTCAAATATTCACTGGAAACGTAGTGCACTTTGGTTTCACGTGACGCCGCGTTCGGTCACAACCGATTGAGCCGGGCTGAACCTCGTTTCAACATTCTTCGTTTTCCCCCTTTTAAATCATGCTTTTATTTCCAAACGTAAGCAACATAAAACAGATAATAAATACAAAAGAGATATAAATTTGATTCAAGGGTACTAATCTAAGATGACATAAAACACATCAACAATTAATCACAATTGTTTGTACCATAGATCACAAATATTTATGAGGGAAAAAATTGTAACAACTAAAGACATAAAAGAATTTTAAGATTTACTATCAACAAACGACCCAACAGTTTGGAAAGCATTCAAACAAATACAAGGGGAAAACACACACACACACACACACACACACACACACACACACACACACACACACACACAAAACGAACGAACAGACACAGTTGGCCGTTGCCATAGTTTCTGTATGCTGTAAACCAAGCGATGTTTTACTCCAATAAAGGCAAGCATAGAAGCCATTGCGCGATAAGATTCCCGTGGGACAAGTTAAGACGAGCAGTGTACTTTTCTTTTATTTCCTATGTTGCTTTCAAAATCACAGTCACGATCTGAACTGATGGAAGGTTCTTTTCGTAATGTACATTTCTAAATGAAACATATGGCGAGCAGCAGGAGTAGGACAAACTCGTTTTAACCCTAACTTCCTTTGCTGGGTTCCGCTTGGTATTGATTGGCCGAAGATCATTCAGACGATCCATGTCATCATTCAGACGATCCATTTCATCATTCAGACGATCCATTTCGTCATTCAGACGATCCACTTCATCATTCAGACGATCCATGTCATCATTCAGACGATCCATTCCATCATTCAGACGATCCATTCCATCATTCAGACGACCCATGTCATCATTCAGACGATCCATGTCATCATTCAGACGATCCATGTCATCATTCAGACGATCCATTTCATCATTCAGACGACCCATTCCATCATTCAGACGATCCATTTCATCATTCAGACGATCCATTTCATCATTCAGACGATCCATTTCGTCATTCAGACGATCCATTTCGTCATTCAGACGATCCATGTCATCATTCAGACGATCCATGTCATCATTCAGACGATCCATGTCATCATTCAGACGATCCATGTCATTCCGTTCAGCTTTGATAGGTTCTTGCCTAGAACTGCTGATCAAGATTTTATTTTTTTTACTACTCTCTCTGTTTGGTCTTCCAGTGCCAAATGTCCCATGTACTTTTGCTTTAACCTGATGTTGGTACAGACGACTCCAAAATCCACAGGCGTTTCCGTATCGTCTGTGTTTGTTTAGCACCACAAGACATCAGTAGACAAGGAGGAACAGGACGTTAAGTGCGAGAAGTGAAGCTGATGTCTGGGTCTCCCACAACTAAGTGGTTGTTTCCGAGAGGAAAAAAAAAAATCGATTCCATACTGTTGGTCTTTCAGTTTGTTATTGATCGCCAGATTTCGAAATTGAGTTGTTGATGGAGATCAGAAATGCCGCTTCCTCTGCTGTACGACCTTTGGTGAATCTTCGAGTCTCTTCGCACTCAAGTCGTAGACACTCCTCAAAATGTCCATTGTGTGCCTATCATCCTTGTAGACTTTCCGTAGGTATTCTGCCCTATATCTCTTTTTATTTCCTTCTCGAGAAAACGTTCCATGGAATTTCTGTTTCACATTTATATATGCCCCTCGAAGACTTTCCATGAACTTTTCGTCCTGTACCTGCAAATGACCTTTAACCCCTTCACTGCAGCTGAGGTGTTCACGTAGACTTTTCATAGGTATTCTGCCCTATATCTCCATCTGCCCCTCGAAAAAACATTCTATGGAATTTCTATTTCACACTAATGTATGCCCCCTCGAAGCCTTTCCGTACACTTTTCATATTGTATCTGTAAATGACCTTTCACCCCTCCACTGCTGCTGAGGGTATGCTCCTCAGTTAGAGACTGTAGCCTTTGCGTGTGTTATGGGACGGGGCATGTTATCACGTACGACTTCCTCTTTATCTTGTTTCACATTGAACAGTGTGGATTCACTGCTTGGACAATACGGTCACCACCCTTAGAGTGTCAATCAGGCACAGTTCCTCTCCTTCAGACCTTTTAATACCAGCTTCATTCAGTGGGATTCAGCAGCCAAAGGGTTAAAGACTTGAGTTCTCCAGTCCATATTTTTATATGCCCCTCGTAAGGTGCCCACGGTCTTTCTATCATACAGTTCTGTCTGACTCTTGCAGACTTACCATCTCACAGCTGTGTACGATTCTCACAGACTTTCATTTGGACTTCTTGTTTCATACTTCTATATGCCCCGCGTAGACTTTCCATAAACTTTCCATTCCATATTCCTACACACCCCTTGCAAACTTTCCATCGATTTTTCGTTCCATGCTTTTACATGCCCCTCGTAGACTTTTCACAAACCCTCCATTGCAAAATCCTGTATGCCCCTCGCAAACTTTCCATGAATGTTCACACATCTATATAACACTGCTAAAGTTCCCTCTGTCCATTCCAAAGCAAACAAGCAGAGTTCAGTACTGTGTCATACAATCGAATACCATACACTTTTCAATAGAAGGCCATGCAACGCGACATAATTCTACATTCCCTTTTCGTGTCTCTGACACACGAGAGGATGGCCTACAGTATAACATCATACAGTGCAGCACAATGCAACACAGTACAATACAGCACAACGCGACGCGACGCGACCCGACCCGACCCGACCCGATCCGACCCGACCCGACCCGACCCGACCCGACCCGACCCGACCGAATACAATACAATACAATACAACACGACGCGACGCGACGCGACCCGACCGGACCCGACCCGACCCGACCCGACCCAGTACAATACAATACAATACAATACA
>CM065745.1:49716935-49719435 GCA_033310375.1 Conus canariensis
CCCCTCCCAACAGGCCACGGAAGACATGATCAAGAAGAAGGGCGGGGGGCTGTACTGCGCCTGGGGCGACTTCTACTGGGAGGACTGCAACGCGGGGCTGACGGTGACGGTCACGGACATGGGCGTGTGCTTCACGGTGGACACCCGCAGGCTGGTCAAGCCTCAGCCGGGGAGGAAGCGGGACTCGAACCCCGTGGGCAACGCCCTGAGGGGGCTGAGCCTGGTGGTGACCACGGCCACCGAGGACATCCCCTTCAGGCTCTACCACTCTGAAGGCTTCAAGGTCAGCTTGGGGGTTGGGGGTTGGGGTGGGGTGATGGGGGATGGGTGTGAGAGTGGGTGTGGATGGGGTTGGGGGTGGGGTGGGGTGTGTTGAGCGTGGGGGTGGGGTGGGGAGAGGGTGGGATGTGGGTGGGGTGGAGGTGGGGTGGGGATGTGGAGGTGGGTTGTGGGATGCGGGTGGGGTGGGATGGGATTGGGGGTGGGTTGAGCGTGGGGTGGAGGTGGGGGTGGAGTGGGTTGAGGGTGGGGTGAGGGTGGGGTGGAGGTGGGGGTGGAGTGGGTTGAGGGTGGGGTGAGGGTGGGGTGGAGGTGGGGGTGGAGTGGAGTGAGGATGGGTGAGGGTGGGTGGAGGTGGGGGTGGAGTGGAGTGAGGATGGGATGAGGGTGGGGTGGAGGTGGGGGTGGAGTGGAGTGAGGATGGGGTGAGGGTGGGGTGGAGGTGGGGGTGGAGTGGAGTGAGGATGGGGTGAGGGTGGGGTGTAGGTGGGGTGTGGGATGTGGGTTTGGGTGGGGTGGGGTGGGAAGGGGTTGGGGGGGTGAGGAGGTGTAGGAGGTGGTTGGAGACGTCATGAAGGGTACCTTTGTGTGTATATGTGTGTGTGTGTGGGGGGGGGGGGGTTAGTTTGTTTGTTTGTTTTTTGCCAATTTCTGATTTCTGTGCATTCTCTAATTTCTGTGCATTCTCTGATTTCTGTGCATTCTCTTATTTCTGTGCCATTCTCTGAGTTCTGTGCCATTCTCTGAGTTCTGTGCCATTTGGGAAGATTCGGTTCACGAGGGGTACAGGGTCAGTGCGGTTTTTTTTTTCTTTGTTTGTTTGTTTTGGGGGGAAGGAAAGGGGGGTTGGGGTGGGGGTGGGGGGTTGTCTGTGTGGGGTGATTGTTGACAGTAGTTGTGATCCTGAAAACAGGAGATGAGTAACTCTTGCCCTTCAGGTCAGAACAGTCTGGCAGAATTATCTGCCATGGGTGCAGACTAATGCTCAAGATAGATAGATAGGTAGGTAGATAGGTAGGTAGATAGATAGGTAGGTAGGCAGGTAGGTAGGTAGGTAGGTTGGTAGGTAGGTAGGTAGGAAGGTAGGTAGATAGATAGATAGATAGATAGATAGATAGATAGATAGATAGACGATAGATAGATAGATAGATAGATAGATAGATAGATAGATAGATAGATAGATAGATAGATAGATAGATAGATAGATAGATAGATCGAAAGACAAATTGACAGACGGGTGGATGGATGGATGGACGGACGGGCGGACGGACGGACGGACGGAGAGAGAGAGAGAGACTCAAGACTCAAGACTCAAGATATTTTATTCATATTAGGCCTCAGCCCATCATGAAGGGGAATGTGAACATGTAACTGAATAAAGATATATAACAGATTCAAAATACAAGTTAACGATGATATAAATGTATTCATGTACCTTTCAAGAAGTCACAGCATCTCTCATTTTAAATCCTTTATACAAAAACAAAGAAAGACTACGCACATCTTCAGGTTTGGTCGATGACATTAGCAAACTCAGTTTAAACAGTGAAGGATGTCTATAGTATTTAGGCTTAATTAGAGTTTCTCGTATATGTTTAAGAGCTGGGCAACAGAGAACAAAATGCACCTCACTTTCTTCACTTTCAGTACATAAGAGGCAAATTAAATCGTTGAACATAGACGTTTTGTATCGAAAGCGATGTAATGCCAGCTCAGAAATCCCGAACCTAAATCTAGTCGTAATATATTTTAAGTGCCTATCAATATCTAAATGTAAGTAAGGTTTTAAACTGTGGTCACTGAAAAAGCTCTATACAAGCTGAATCTATCACTAGTTTGAATATGATCAGACCAAGTTTGCCACCTACAGTCAATCATCCTTTGCTTGAAACAACATATGAAATCATGAACATTTCCAACGCCTTGACTTGCCCAAACAAATCCAAATCCATATTTAAACAAACATAAGCGTACATTTGTTACCCAATTTTTCTTACCTTTTATATCAAGGTCAAATAACATATCATAAGCTTTGCGTGGAATCCTGTGATTCTCCATTTGTATCAGCTTAAGCCAGTAGCGAATACACTTAACAGCAGAATTTATATATATTGGATAGCGATTGGTTTCACCATAAACAAGGTCATTGGGTGTTCGCCTGTCTACTCCTAAAAATTTCTTCAACGCAAATAAATGGACTGATTCACAATGGACAACAGCA
>CM065745.1:49724435-49726935 GCA_033310375.1 Conus canariensis
TCTTCTTGACATCTGTGGCCTTGGTTTGATTCCGTCGGGGTCACCCATCCATGGGGGCAGTCTTGAACGGACGTGGTGGCGTCCTCCGAGGGAGAGCTCACTCACGCCGGCTCCGCGTCTACGCAATAGCTGTCGTCATTAGTAGGTGGTGCCTTGCGTATGTTAAATCAGAACAGGCGCCACTGAATACCACCCAAAGTGACTTAGCAGCAGTGCAGTGTCTCCTCCGGTGGGTTGCCCATTGACGATTTGACATTGACTGCTGGCTGTGGATTGCCAATGCTGGGGCTGCGGTGGGACTGACCGGGCTGTGGCTGCGGACGCGGGGTCGGAATGAGCGGCGTGGGTGCACTGCCACTGAGGTGACACAGAATTTGGGACAGCAAAAATGTAAATAGATGAATAAATGAATAAGATTGAGAAAAAGCCTTTTTATGGCTAGATTCTCTCCACACCCTTTCTCCCTCTGACAGCCAAACATTACGAAATGACATCGTTAATGAGACAGCGAGCAGTAAACAGGGAATGACGAATAAGGTGGCTAACTCCCGCTTCCATGATGAAACGTTACAGGCCGTAACTCCAAGCGATTGCCGCTTACGACACCAAATCGTTCAGCAGAAATGCCGACGCAGAATACACAGAACAAACAGGGACAGGGTATATAAGCAAGCGTTGAAGTTCCTCTTTTATTTTCTTTTTCTTTATGTTTGTGTGTGTGTGGGCCGGGAAGGGGGGAGGTGATGTCTCCTTGTTTGTGCTGATTACTATCTGTTGGTATTTCTACTAAACGATTTCGTGTCGCAGCGACAATCGTTTGGAGTCATGAGCGTGTGATTATCTCTTCATGGGGGCAAGAGCTACCCATTTTTATTTGTTATATACTCAGTACTATTCCCTATCTCATTTAAGATTTCCGTTCTTACCAGCCAAACTTAGGTTACCTGTATTCCGTTCGTCAGTGTGTTTGTTTGACTGTATTCAAGACTTTAAAAAAAAGTTGAGCCAATCTGAAATAAATGTCGATATGTGTTCGTTCATTTCTCCAGTCGTTGTTGTTGTGTACATGTGTCAGAGACAGGGCATCATTATGGGCAAGCTTAGAACAGTGTTTTAGATGGGGATGTCTCCTTGTTGGTTCGGTGTGCTTTGTGTTGTCATTTCTGCTAGGCGATTTGGTGTCGTGAGCGGCAATCGTTCCGAGTTGTGGGCGTGTGATTATCTCATCCTGTAAGCAAGAATTATCGTGCTTCTTCGTTATTAACTAAGGAGTAGTTCTAAAGATGATAGCACCGTTGTTACTACACCCGGAAAGTATCACATTCCACTTCTTACATTGTCTAAACTGCTCGTCTATGATAACTGCGTTGGTTACGTGTTGTCACTCAAACAGATGTTAAAAACGTTTTTCAACTATCTGATTCTGTCTGCGCTGGTAAGAACTGCACAGCAGAAGGGGGGGGGGGGGGGGTGAGGTCAGGGGGGATTGTTAAAGTTAAATGCATCGTCTGCTTATCTCTTCTTCCCTTGGCTCCAGTGCCTGGTTATTGCAGCTTGGCAGTGAAGAACGGTTCACCAGGTTCCTCCAGTTTTGTTGATTCTGTGCCAAGGCCTGGACCTCCGCCAGTGATTTCCTTTCCCCTTCCCATTCCGCCAGGTGGTCAGTCCTTAGTCCTTTCCCCTTCCCATTCCCCGCCAGGTGGTCAGTCCTTAGTCCTTTCCCCTTCCCATTCCCCGCCAGGTGGTCAGTCCTTAGTCGTTTCCCCTTCCCATTGCGCCAGGTGGTCAGTCCTTCGTCGTTTCCCCTTCCCATTCCCCGCCAGGTGGTCAGTCCTTCGTCGTTTCCCCTTCCCATTCCGCCAGGTGGTCAGTCCTTTGTCGTTTCCCCTTCCCATTCTGCCAGGTGGTCAGTCCTTCGTCGTTTCCCCTTCCCATTCCCCGAGGTGGTCAGTCCTTAGTCCTTTCCCCTTCCCATTCCCCGAGGTGGTCAGTCCTTAGTCGTTTCCCCTTCCCATTCCCCGAGGTGGTCAGTCCTTAGTCCTTTCCCCTTCCCATTCTGCCAGGTGGTCAGTCCTTAGTCGTTTCCCCTTCCCATTCTGCCAGGTGGTCAGTCCTTAGTCCTTTCCCCTTCCCACTCCACATGGTGGTCAGTCCTTAGTCGTTTCCCCTTCCCATTCTGCCAGGTGGTCAGTCCTTAGTCGTTTCCCCTTCCCATTCTGCCAGGTGGTCAGTCCTTTGTCGTTTCCCCTTCCCATTCCGCCAGGTGGTCAGTCCTTTAGCTGTTGTCTGTCAGGTCTTCCTCTTCCGTCTCTGTCCCTCGAGCATTCTCTGAAGAAGTGTTCCAGCAAGGCCGTTGTATTTTGTTACACGGTCATATACCCAGCGTAGCTGGCATCCACCGAGCCTCGTCACACGATCGACAGAGCCCAAGGACTCTGGTGACCTGTTCCTCAATGTTGAGTCCCTCCAGTGACGGTGACTCCCCAGTGAGTTAGGGAGA
>CM065745.1:49736935-49739435 GCA_033310375.1 Conus canariensis
TTCTGAGCTTGAAAGAAAATGGGATTTCAAAACAAGAAATACAACAATGAAAGTGGACGAGATTTAAAAAAAAAAAAAAAAAACCCAACTGAAATCACCACATTAGTGTTGCCTTAATAGCCTCAACATTTAAGGTTTCTTTACAGTACGCCATGAGGAGGAGGAGGAGGGAGGAGGAGGAGGAGGAGGAGGAGGAGAGAGAGAGAGAGAGAGAGAGAGAGAGAGAGAGAGAGAGAGAGAGAGAGAGAGAGAGATGATGATGATGATGATGATGATGATGCTACGGAGTTGTATTCTAGTCTGAGAGAAAACGACAGGGCTGTACTCTTATGTTTCTTTTCACCAAGTACGAGGGCCACCCCATAAGTTCTCGGATGCGCAGAAACCACTGACGTCATACTTTCAATTTTTATATCATCATCACAAGCGATGTCATAATAGCTATGACACAAAAAATGATAAAAATCGTCAGAGCCAAATTTGTTCTAGACAGCAAAATGGATGGCAAGGGGGACGGTTTTCAAAGTGTTGCAGAGAGCCTGCCTTGGAGAGATTTTCGTGCCATGATTTATTATGACTATCTTCAAAGGAAGTCTTTCAAGGAAAGTTTTATAAGTTTAACAAAATGTTTTGGCAACAAGGCTCCATCATTATCCACAGTCCATAGGTGGTTCAAAGAATTTCAGTTTGGTACAATGTCGTTGGAAGATCGTGACCGTTATGGACGTCCAGTTTCAGTTCCTACCGATGGGAACGTGAGCACAGTGAAGGCCATGATTACAGAAAATCCTCGAATCACGGAGGATGAACTCAAGGATACTCTAAACCTTTCATGAGGAAGCTTAGACCGCATTCTTCGGCACAATCTCTCTGTACGGAAGCGTTGCGCCCGTTGGGTGCCCCACCAGCTGACTGGGGAGCAGATGAGGGCTAGGGTTGAATGGTGCCAGTTTATGCTGCAAAAATTTGACGGAGGAAGATCAGATAGGGTCTCCAATATCGTCACAGGTGACGAAACCTATGTTTACCAGTATGACCCCGAAACAAAGCAGCAGTCGTCAGTTTGGCTGTTTCCAGGGGAAACCCCACCTGTGAAATTAAGAGATCAAGAAGCTGCACAAAGCAAATGATTGCAGTTTTCTTCGCAAGATCCGGCCATGTGACTACTGTACCGCTTCTGGAAAGAAAGACAGTGAACGCAGAATGGTACATCAACACCTGCCTGCCAAAAGTGTTCGAGGCTTGGAGTGCACGGCGACCACGGACCGGTATCCGCCACCTACTCCTCCACCACGACAACGCCAGTGCCCACACGGCAGCTGCAACTTTAGACTTCTTGCAAGAGAACAGCGTGCAGCTCGTCACTCATCCTCCGTATTCTCCTGACCTAGCCCCTTGTGACTTCTTTTTGTTCCCTCGTTTGAAAAAAAAAAAAACTGAAAGGAAAGCCGTTTGAGAGCCCTGAAGATGCCCGAGCGTTTGCCGAGGGCTTGATTTCTGGTATACCTAAGTCGGAGTGGGCTGGGGTGATGGATTCGTGGTTTAGAAGGATGGAAAAGTGCATACACGCTGATGGAGGATACTTTGAAAAGATGGGCTAGGTAAGAAATGCCAGTGTACTTCCATCTTTTCCCATCCGAGAACTTATGGGGTGGCCCTCGTATGCGGATGTCAACCTAGAGATAAAGACACTTGCCACGTTAGTGAGAAGAGTTTAGCTACACTTTAAGAAACATCTGTGAAAAGGATGAAACTCGACTGCGTGGTTCCAGTCTTCGTGCTTGAACCCTCAACACTCGCACAACTCTTGGTCTGATCCGGCTGCAGCCAAAATATCTTACAGACAAATGTCTTTGATAGGATTCGAACTGTCGACCTCCCAGCCCCAAAGTCTACTACGACACTAATCATTACGCCACGGTGGCTCGGACGCCAGTTTGGATGTTGTTGTAGATCAGATGAATTGTTAGCGTTTGTTTGTTTGTTTGTTGACATTAGGTTGATTGTGGATGGCTGCAGGAGTGAATTTGGGTCTGGAATGGTGACAATGTTGGCAATCGAAGAGAGAGAGAGAGAGAGAGAGAGAGAGTGTGTGTGTGTGTGTGTGTGTGTGTGTGTGTGTGTGTGTACGTGCGTGCGTGCGTGCGTCCGTGCGTGCGTGCGTGTGTGTGTGTGTGTGTGTGTGTGTACGTGCGTGCGTGCGTGCGTGCGTGTGTGTGTGGGTGTGTGTGTGTGTGTGTGTGTGTGTGTGTGTGTGTGTGTGTGTTGCGCATGTGTGTGCGTATGTGTATGTGTCTGTGTGTCTGTGTGTCCGTCTGTGTCAGTGTGTGTGTGTGTGTGTGTGTGTGTGTGTTTTGTGTGTGCACGCACGCGCGCGCAGTGTGTGTGTGTGTATGTGTGCGTGCCTGCGTGCGTGCGTGCGTGCGTGCGTGTGCGTGTGTGCGTGCCTACGCACGCGTTTCCTAGCAGATGTCCGACATTTAAACGAACGTGTGCAAAT
>CM065745.1:49744435-49749435 GCA_033310375.1 Conus canariensis
TCTCTCTCTCTCTCTCTCTCTCTCTCTCTCTCTCTCTCTCTCTCTCATTCAGGTAAGAAATACCTTAGGCCTACAACTAGAAAAACGGTAACTGCATAAAAACTGCATAGCTGCCCGCCCGCCATCTGTGCTGGGTATACCGACAGGCACTGTATCATGACGACACACAAAACAGACAGGCAAGCACGCATGCATCATGACATCATGGACGTCCCCATAGACTAGAATCCTAAACGGCCTGCTGGCACCGGCAAATCAGGCATCATGACATACAAGCAGACTGATATACTTGCTGATGGGAATACAGAGACACATTCACAGACAAACCATCAGTGAAACAGGTGGGAGTAAATAGACGTTGGTAGACACGCTGAGGAAGAGACTCGCATACACAGATTTCTGGTAAATGTCTAACACTATGGAGGTGCTGTCTTCGTTAGTTTTAAACATAAAACCTTTTGAGAACAGGTTGCAAAGTGAGACGACTGCAGGCGGAAATCTAAACAAATCTTAAATAAATGTCAGCGAACCGCCCAGAGAAACGTGGACAAACGAGCCACACGAAAAAAAAACACGACGCGCCTCGACCCCACAGGCCCTCCTCAGGCAAGACACAAACAAATAGGACAACGAAAACTCACTTAGCTCATTCAACGCCTTCCTTGCGCTTCTGAAACTATCGCTGAAGCGAATCAAAAGCCAAGTGAATTGTCCGCCTGTCCCCTACCCGCCTCCGCCCAGCAAATCCCGCCGAAAACAGATTACAGGCCCAGTCTAAAAGACCTCGCGAAGATTTTTTTTTTGTTTTTGTTTGTTTTTAACTCCATTTCCTTGCCACCTCAGTGGCACTGTGCCCACGCCACACATTCCAGTGCCCTGTCCACAGCCACAGCCTGGATTGGCCTTCCACAATCCCGGCATCGGCAGTCCATAGGAAGTGGTCAATGTGAGGTTAAGTCGTCACGAGGCAGCCCACCAGGGCAGACACTGCACCGCTGCCGAGTCACTTCGGTGGCGCCTGTTCTGATCCACCATGCGTAGGACACCACCTGCTAAAATCTCCTTCTGACAATACATTTTAG
Organism: Conus canariensis; assembly: GCA_033310375.1. NCBI lineage: Eukaryota > Metazoa > Mollusca > Gastropoda > Neogastropoda > Conidae > Conus > Conus canariensis. Next base: position 49,745,518 of record CM065745.1, read on the forward strand.
TCTCTGGGCCAGCGTGAGTGAGCCACCACGTCCGTCCAAGGCCAGACCCATGAATGTTCCCAAAACTGTCGACCCCAACAGTATCTCACCAGAGGCACAAACGTGGAGAGGACATCGACACTGAGGTCACCATGAGAGCAGGGCATGAAGGGCCCCAGAAGTTGAGATCTTTTAATATGCAGATCGATAAGGATGAAGATGAGAAAGATGATGCTAGGAATTTTCATTCTGGTCCTAGACTGCATGACAGGGTCGTATTCTACGCTTACTTTCGTAATAGCCTATATCTCATCGTCAACCAGGCCCGAGCGATAGACACCTGCAGTGTTGCTCAGGAAATTTGAGCGACTTTCTCAGAGACGTATCGATGAAGTGGATGAAATGGACTGCGTAGTCTCAGTCTAACCAGTTGAGCCCATAACAGACTCAACTCTGGGTAGGAGCCACTCGGAGAAGAGAAATCTCACAAATAATTGCCTCTGGGAATCGAACCTCTAAGTCGGGGGTCCGCGACACTAACCACTTCGCCACGACGGCTGATGTGTGCGCTACCCTTTGTTGTGTTCTTTTTTTCCGAATACTTGATGCTGAAACTTAGTGCTGATGCTATTCAGGAATCGCGGTGCAAGACTAATGCACGTTCGATGCCGGATATCACCAAGAGCTCAATCAAACAAGGGGCGTAACTCTTATAACAAAGCAGCGAGCAGTACAAGGGATGGTGGCAGACTTACACCACAAAGAATGGGGTAGGTTAGCACTATTGTAGAGAAGCCAGGAAAATCTGCCCAATCACTTTTTGCCTGTGAAGTGTAACGGAGGCAAGTTTCCGATCATGTCGTTCGGGTAAGGTTTTCCAAGTTATGGGGGGAAAAAAAAGAACGCCGCTCCTATGACCGAAAACTGTCATATGCATGACTCATGACGCATTGCTGCCGGTGTCAAGTGATCCTGACATTGATACCCCGTCCGCGATGGCTCAAATGTAAAACTCGTTGTTCGTTGGGCAGCGCCCTCAATTAGGCCTATTCGCCAGTCAAATAAATCAAATTTGTCAGTCGCCAAATCCGATTGCAGTTGAAGAAAAAAAGAAAAAAAAAAAAAAAAAAAAAAGAAAGGAAAAAAAAAACAAAAAAACATTTGTCAGCGTTGTTCTCGATCGTATGAAGCACCCCATGATTCAGCTATTTCAACCGTAGCAAAAAGTTTCGCGTAGCCTATGCGCCACGCTTTGCAGACACATACGTAGCCTACGCGCCACGCTTTGCAGACACATACGTAACCTATGCGCCACGCTTTGCAGACACGTACGTAGCCTATGCGCCACACTTTGCAGACACATACGTAGCCTATGCGCTACGCTTTGCAGACAATACGTGCACGTGGGTGGACTGAAGTGAAGCAAATAATTTCTGTTTATTGTGTATTCCGGCTTTTGCCATGAATTTGGACAACTGTACAGTGCAGTACATTCGGCTCAGACAGAAACTATCTGTTTTGTGAGAGTCCTGCCTGGCTTGCACACCTGTTGGTATTAACATAAATGAAAATGTTTAATGTAGTGAATTCTGATGTGTGTGTGTGTGTGTGTGTGTGTGTGTGTGTGTGTGTGTGTGTGTGTGTGTGCTTTTGCTTCCACCCCCCCCCCCCCCCCACACACACACACACACACACTCCTTTTTTGATCAAGGATGAAAGGTATCTTATCACGCCGCCAAACGAATGAAGCAATTGGTAATAAAAGCAACGCGTTTCGACTGTGGAGTGCTTCTACAGTCCTAACAAACAAAGAAGAAACATAAAGGAACGTGGCCGTTGTAGCCAGAGTCTTTTCAGTTATGGTATGGTAACTGTGATAAACGCTATCTTGACTTGGTAAAGTAAAAGGAAGGGCGGATCGGAGGAGGAGGACGGGAGTCTAAGAACAATGAAATACGTGAACTCCCTCTCTCTCTCTCTCTCTCTCTCCTCTCTCTCTCTCTCTCTCTCTCTCTCTCTCTCTCTCTCTCTCTCTGTGAGCGCGCGCTCGCGCGTGCGTACGTGTGTTTATGTGTTTAGAACTGACAATCAAATGAAGTGAAGTAATAAATAAATAAGCAGTCAGGCCTTTTCTTGCGCACCGGGCCATGAAAACATTGGTGTTTTTCTGCATTCGTCAAAATCCGATTATTGTAATGCTCTTCCCCTTGGTATACCTGCAATTTTGCTCCAGCCACTACAACATTTTTTTTTAACATAGTCTTGCAAGTATATATTGTAGTAACATTCTCAGCTCATACTGTCGGATTGGCGTTTGATCTTCTGCCGGGACAGTGCCAGCACGCATTGTCACCGGCGACTGTAAGTGCCAGAATATAATGACGTATGCCATGACAAGCCACACAGTGTTTCCGGGTGACAATATGGGCCACTGGAAGCTGACATATATTATCGCTAGCATCAAAACATCTTCCAAAACAAAACTTTACCGACGTAAATGTTGCCGTTTGTAAGGAAAAAAAAACATCCAGCTGTTGGCTTGTTAATTGGAGAATATTTGATCATCCAAAGACAAAATGAAAATTGATCATCACTGCCTCCATCCTGTAGTCCACTATCTATTTCTGCAATTCAACCACCACCCACGCACCCACCCGTTCTCTTCTACCTGCTCTACCCTCATCCCCCACACCCCCTGACTACTTTAGATGCCAGAGAGAAAGTGATTGAGGCACAAAACAGCTCAACTCGAGCTGCAGGATCAATTTAGGCATGTCACGCGTAATCAATGTTCCTGCACACTTTTCGTATCGCGCAAAATGTTGGTAATATGTCAAGCTGGTGAAGACCAAGTTTAAACAGTCTTTTTTTTGTGTGGTTCAGTTTCTTGTCATTGAAAGTCCGCCCCATCCACAGTGGCATCGGGAGATATTTTGCATTTGGATAGGAGTGGTTGAGGCAACGTGAACTGACCAAAACAAAAATTAAAAAAAAAAAAAAAACCTTCACTGCAGTCTTCCACATTTTAGTAAAGCGGGGCAGGGGAGGATGGAGAAATAATCATCCACAATGTCATAACAGCGTGGGATGAGGGAGGCGGGGAGGGGGGCGGGGGGGGGGGGGGAGGTTGCTTATCCACCACATTTTTTATGAAAGCCAAATAGGGGAGAGAGGGAAGGGAAGTGGTGGCTCCAAACTTTGGCAAAAGCGGAGACGACGGAGGGGGAGGCGGCATCATCCAAATTTTCGTAAAAAGGAAAGAAAGAAAAAAGGGAGGGGGTGGTCTTGTAAAAGTGTGGGGGTGAGAGAGGGGAGGGGGGACTCATCAAATTGTCGTCAGAGCGGTGGAAGGAGACGGAGGGGGCGGAGAAGCGCCAAAACAATCGGTCCATTTTGGAGGACTTCAAATAAAGAGGGGAGGTGGGAGGGGGGGGGGGGGTTGTACTACCTTTTTTTGTCATTTGATATAAATCTATTACGTAGTGACATATGTGCTTCAAATATTGTACAATTGCACATCGAAGCATTCGTTTTTTTTGAAAATGCTCACACACATTTTTCCAATTAATATTATGTGATTAGGTTTATTAAGTGTTGTTTTTTTTAATGTTCCGGTCAGTAATACCAAATATCACTTTTAAGACGTCGAACTTCACATGAACGTCAAGATTAATAAGAATATCATTCTCAACCTTTCTCCAAAATGCTAAGACAGAAGGGCACTCAAAGAAAAAATGTTCTGTCACGTCAACAATATCTCCGCAATATGAACATTTGTTGTGATCTCTGACTTTCATCTTATACAGCATGATGTTAGTCGGATACTTATTATGCAAAATTTTCCAGTGTAAAAGACGAAGCCTTGTTTCTTTTGTTGCACATATAGCGATATTCCATATTTGTGGTGTGATGTCAAAGTCAAATACTCTCTTCCAAAAA
>CM065745.1:49754435-49756935 GCA_033310375.1 Conus canariensis
CTCTTGTTGCGTTTTTGACACTTTGGCTATGGATCAGGTTTGGATCGTCTAGGGCGGTGTTTTGTTCAGTTACATTGCTCTGTGCATGCTGCAACGAAAGCATCAGACGGTGGATTAGTTGTGTGTGTGTGTGTGTGTGTGTGTGTGTGTGTGTGTGTGTGTGTGTGTGTGTGTGTGCGCACGTGCCAATAAGTCTCTGTCTTTCGGACCAGAGCTGTATAAATTACCCAGCGTTCAGTTGTGAATTGGAAAAAGAGACTAGAAGACATGGCCATATATGATGTGAGTTCTGACTAATCGCTATGGGCGATCTATTCGCTGATGTCTGCAAAAAAAAACGCAAGAGAGAGAGAGAGAGAGAGGGAAGAACACGAATTATAACAAAAGGCTGCAAGGATTTCCTTGCCTCACCCTTCGACTCCCTCCCCACTCCTACCCCCCCCCCCCCTCCTCCCCGTCCTTTTTTTTTAAATTAAAAAAGAAATTCAGTTAGTGAAGACATCGATGCCACTGAATACCATGAAAGCTGCGAACTGCAAGCAGACACCGAGACAGAACTCAAAGATAGCTGACGGAAAGGATGTCCTTTTTCTTGCCCTCCCTGCCCCCCCCTCTCCCCCTCCCCCCCTCAAACTTACCATACACCCCCACCCCTACCCCCCACCCCACCTCTTTCCTTTAACATCAGGGCACTGTATATTGTTTGCTACTTTGTTTCCTTTAAATCCAGGAAACTAGTGACAAACAAAGTGTCCACGCATGCTGTTTGCCTGAACATAAGTGGTGTTTCTTTTTTTTTCTTTTTTGTATGTTGTTTTTTTTAAGGCATAATGACTGCATATCAACATCTTTGCCAAGAATTTCTCTCCCCCCCCCCCCCCCCCCCCCCCCCCCAACCTTTTCCCTTCCATCCAGTATCTCCCTGATAATCTCTGTCTGCAAAAACAACGAGGGTAAGAACTAGACCGTTTCGTCTCTTACGTTTCCGGTCAACTAGAACAAACAATGGCTGCTATATGAAGGAAGATATTCTCTCTCCTCTCTCTCTCTCTCTCCTCTCTCTCTCTCTCTCTCTCTCCTCTCTCTGTTTTTTTTTAACTAAAGCCTTCAAAACAACATTTCTCTCGTTTATGTCGACAATTCAGTCGATTCGAAACGGAGAGAAGCAGATTACAAACCGACTGTGTAAACTTCGTGTTTGTTGTTATATCCGTATGTCTCTGTTCATACGTAGTTAGATATAGATATCTTTACATAAAAAACAGACAGACAGACAGACAACAGACAGACTGGCAGACAGACGGGTAGGTAGGTAGACAGACAGACAGACAGACAGATAGATAGATAGATAGATAGATAGATAGATAGATAGATAGAAGATAGAAGAAAGTGAAAGATAGATAAGATAGATACGAAAGACAAGAAAGAGACCAGAGAAGGGATGAAGAAGAGAACAAACAATAACAGAGAAAGAAGAGAGGTTTCATAGAAGCAGTTGCTTGAGTATAGAATAGGTAAGTAATACAACAACATTATTTAGACAGAACAAAACAGACAAAAACAGACGACAGAAAACAGACAGGCAGATAATGGATAAATCGAACAGAAAAACAAGAATAGCATACAGACATTGCATACAATACATAAACATCAATTCATACATACATAAGGCAGACAGAAAACAGACATACACGATACAAACTAACAAAACCGCAGGCGACAAAAACTAAACACGACAGACCAACTTCCGCTTCCATCGTGAGACGTAGATATCATACAAGAAATCTTCACAAAACAATCCGATTGCAGGCAATCAACTTCGCCTGGGGCAAAACGAGACAAAAGTACAGAAGTATAGAGAATAGGAATCATTTCAAAGTAAGCATGGTTAATAAAGCATGTCTAAAGAGACAGACATTAAAGAGAAGAATGAGTTCAGTTTATCATCGCTGGCAAAAACCATCATACATCAACAAATACAGGTGAGGGTTATACCACAAAATCTGGAAAGAAAACAAGAGAAACTTTTCTACAGTTAGTTCATATTATGAATTTCCCCCCCCCCCCGCCCCCCCCCCCTCTCCCCCTAAACTTAATAACTCCTCTGAGCGCCTAAAGAAGAGACATCGTTTTCTTGTCGTCGCGGATCATCCGGGGAGTTACCACACCAAGAAAACGGAACCCTTCCCTTTTCATATCCCCCCCCCCCCCCCCCCCCCCCCTCTAATATATAACTCTTGATGTAACAGAGAATCGTGTTTTTGTTCGTGCAGGATAGGAGATGTAAAGAACCACGCCTTCCTGCTCCCCCACCCCCCCCCCCCCCCCCTTTTTTTAATTCTCTGTAGTACGTGTGCTGCTGTTAGAAGGCATGTCTCCATCCATAAAGCATACTGTGTTTTTGCATTGATGCCATAATATAACCATGTTGACGCATGAACGATGCATGATCGTGGGCGGGGGGGGGGGGGGGGGGGGGGGGGGGGGGCGGGAGGGGGCT
>CM065745.1:49766935-49769435 GCA_033310375.1 Conus canariensis
TGAACAGCCTGTGTTGTTGTCTAGGTCATGTTGCTGATAGCCGAGCCGACCGCAAAGGGCCATATCAGGGCTGGTGGCGTTGACCAGGCTGCATGAACACAGTAACTGAAATCGCTTCCGAAGATAACCTGATTTTGATTCACTTTCAGTTTCGTCAAAGAGGTGTCACTGCATGCAGACTGGTCCATAAAGCCGATGGATAAATGAATTAATGAGAGACTAGTCCATAAAGCTGATGGATAAATGAATTAATGAGAGACTAGTCCATGAAGCTGATGGATAAATGAATTAATGAGAGACTAGTCCATGAAGCTGATGGATAAATGAATTAATGAGAGACTAGTCCGTAAAGCTGATGGGCAAATGAATTAATGAGAGACTAGTCCGTAAAGCTGATGGGCAAATGAATTAATGAGAGACTAGTCCGTAAAGCTGATGGATAAATGAATTAATGAGAGACTAGTCCGTAAAGCTGATGGATAAATGAATTAATGAGAGACTAGTCCGTAAAGCTGATGGATAAATTAATTAATGAGAGACTAGTCCATAACGCTGATAGGTAAATGAATTAATGAGTAAGGCGAGGGGATGTAAGAATATGAAGAAGGTCTCATGGCTACTGCGCCTTAGCAGACGGATTCTGATTTGGTTTCAAAGTAAGGTGTCTGCCGGCGGAAACTGAAACAAGACCAGAAGCTAAGTTCCATTCCTTAGTGTAAGTCGTTCATCCAAGACCAAAGTTTGCACCCAGATCAGTGAGTGACTGTTCGTCCTTTTCTTCCAATTGTCTTGCCTGATGAAGACACCATCGGCCGAAACGCGTTGTGTTTGTTTTGACGTGTGTGTGTGTGTGTGTGTGTGTGTGTGTGTGTGTGTGTGTGTGTGTGTGTGCGTGCGTGCGTGCGTGTGTGTGTGTGTGTGTGTGTGTGTGTGTGTGTGTGTGTGTGTGTGTGTGTGTGTGTGTGTGTGTTCCTTCGTTCGGCGGAGCAATATTTCTGTTTTTGCTCTGATTCTGATTATAGTGACTACACTAGTTACAAATACAATGTAACACTACTGTGGAACTGCCTCCGGTATATTGTATGATTATAGAGAGTCAAACATCATTCTCTGTAGAATGTTTCGAGAGTATTCAGTATCTTGTTCCAACGCTTCGTTTGCTGGGAGCTAATTTCTTATGTTCTATTGTATGTCATGTTTTGTTTGTTTGTTTGTTTTTGTGGATATCAGGTACATGTGTGGCCTACTCTGTATGTATGCTTTGTTGAAGAAATACAGCGAAAGGAAAGCTTCAGATAATGACAGTAATTGAAACCCTGACGAACTGAGGAAACTGATTAACGGTTTTCACACAAGGAGATAATTTTCACTGGGAAAGAGGGAAGTGAGGGTAGAAGAGACGCTTTGTTTGCGGAGAAGTTCGTTGTTTATTTTCAATCATTCGGATTGTACTGTACAGAGATATTCATGATGATTTGAAAGAAAGCTGTTAAAAAAAGAGACTGAAGAATGTGAAAGCATAGTTTCACATGTGATGTGGTAGAATAAAATCATATTTGTGAATAGTTTTGCACTTGGAGTTTGGTGTGAATGAAGAATGGTTTTACCACACACACACACAACACACACACACACACACACACACACACACACACACACACACACAACACACACACACACACACACACACACACACACACACACACACACACACGCACATAAACACAACAACACACACACACACACACACACACACACACACACACAACACACACACACACACACACACACACACACACACACACACACACACACACACACACACACACACACGCACGCACGCACGCACGCACGCACACACACACAGAACACAACACCACACACACACACACACACACACACACACACACAGCACAACACACCACACACCACACACATACATACACACACGCGCGCGCGCACACACATCTGGCAAGCAGATTCGCATGCATTACCTGAGCTTTAGCGGTGGAAAACGTGGATATAAAGGAATACAGAGCATTGAAACAAGGATATTCACTGTCATACTGTGTCGCAAAAACAGTGAAACTAAGAGATCTATTGTCATACTGTGCAGCGAAAACAGTGAAACTAAGAGATTTATTGTCATACTGTGTAGCGAAAACAGTGAAACTAAGAGATTTATTGTCATACTGTGTAGCGAAAACAGTGAAACTAAGAGATTTATTGTCATACTGTGTAGCGAAAACAGTGAAACTAAGAGATTTATTGTCATACTGTGTAGCGAAAACAGTGAAACTAAGAGATTTATTGTCATACTGTGTAGCGAAAACAGTGAAACAAGGAGATTCACTAGTCCTACTGTGTAGCAGTTTCAGTTTCAGTTTCAGTTTCATCAAGGAGGCGTCACTGCGTGTGGACTAGTCCATATACGCTACACCACATCCGCTAAGTTTTGAGATCACGTTACGTGTGATTTGAAGATGATGGATAAATGAAT
>CM065745.1:49771935-49781935 GCA_033310375.1 Conus canariensis
GGAATATGGAGGTATAGGAATACAGAGAAAATAGGGACTATGTAGGTATAGGAATACAGAGAAAGTTGGGACTATGACGGTATAGGAACAGACAGCAGTAGGGACTATGACGGTATAGGAAGACACAGCAGTAAGAACAATGGAGGTATAGGAATACAGAGCAGTATGGAATGTGGAGGAACAGGAATACAGAGCAGTGTGGAATATGGAGGTATAGGAATACAGAACACTATGGAATATGGAGGTACAGGAATACAGAGCAGTAGGAAATATGGAGGTACAGGAATACAGAACAGTATGGAATATGGAGGTACAGGAATACAGAGCAGTAGGAAATATGGAAGTACAGGAATACAGAACAGTTTGGAATATGGAGGTATAGGAATACACAGCAGATGGGACTATGGAGGTATAGGAATACAGAGCAGTGTGGAATATGGAGGTATAGGAATACAGAGCAATGTGGAATATGGAGGTATAGAACTATAGAGCAGAATAGAATATACAGATATAAGAACACAAAGCAGCAGGGACCATGGAGGTATAGAAGTACAAACTAGTATGGAATATGGAGATAAAGGAAGGCAGAGCAGCATGGAATAGGAAGATACAGGAATAAAGAGCAGCATAGAATATATAGGTACAGGAATACAGAGCAGCATAGAATATATAGGTACAGGAATACAGAGCAGCATAGAATATATAGGTACAGGAATACAGAGCAGCAAGGACTATAGAGGTATAGAAATGCAGAGCGGTAGAGACTATGGAGGTACAGGAATATAGAGCAGCATGGAATAGGGAGGTACAGAATATAGAGCAGCATGGAATATGGAGGTACAGGAATACAGAGCAGCATGGAATATGGAGCCGGGGGTATAGGAATACAGGGCAACAGGGACTATTGAGGAATAGGAATACAAAGCAGTAGAAAATATGGAGGTACAGAAATACAGAGCAACAGCAGCTCTTGAGGTATGAGAATACAAAGCAGCATGGAATATGAAGGTACAAGAATACAGAGCAGCAAAGAATATGGAGGTATAGAAATACAAAATAGTAGGGACTATGGGGGTACAAAAATACAGATTAACAGGGACTATTGAGGTACAGGAATACAAAGCAGCATGGAATATACAGAGCAGCTGGGACTAGGGAGGTATAGAAATACAGAGCGATAGAGACAATGTAGGTACAGGAATATAGAGCAGCATGAAATATGGAGATATAGAAATACAGAGCGATAGAGACAATGTAGGTACAGGAATATAGAGCAGCATGAAATATGGAGATATAGAAATACAGAGCGATAGAGACATTGGAGGTACAGGAATATAGAGCAGCATGAAATATGGAGGTATAGAAATACAGAGCGTTAGGGACCATGGAGATATTGGGATGAAGAGCAGCAGGGACTATAAAGATATAGGAATACAGAGCAGCATGGAATAGGGAGGTACAGGAATACAGAGCAGTAGTAACTATTGAGGTATAGGAATACACAGCAGTAGAGATTATGGAGGTATAGGAATACAGAGCAGTAGGGACTATGGAGGTATAGGAATACAGAGCAGTAGTAACTATTGAGGTATAGGAATACACAGCAGTAGAGACTATCGAGGTATAGGAATACAGAGCAGCAGGGACTATGGAGGTATAGGAACAGACAGCAGTAGGGACTATGGAGGCCTAGGAAGACGCAGCAGTAAGAACTATAGAGGTATAGGAATGTAGAGCAGTATGGAATGTGGAGGAACAGGAATACAGAGCAGTGTGGAATATGGAGGTATAGGAATACAGAGCAGTATGGAATATGGAGGTACAGGAATACAGAGCAATAGGTAATATGGAGGTATAGGCATACACAGCAGATGGGACTATGGAGGTATAGGAATGCAGAAAAGTGTGGAATATAGAGGTATAGAACTATAGAGCGGAATAGAACATAGAGATATAAGAATACAAAGCAGCAAGGACCATGGAGGTATAGAAGTACAAACCGGTATGGAATATGGAGGTACAGGAATGCAGAGCAGCATGGAATATGAAGATACAGGAATACAGAGCAGCATGGAATATGAAGATACAGGGATACAGAGCAGCTTGGAATAGGGAGGTACAAGAATACAGAGCAGCATGGAATATGAAGATACAGGAATACAGAGCAGCATGGAATATGAAGATACAGGAATACAGAGCAGCATGGAATATGAAGATACAGGAATACAGAGCAACTTGGAATATGGAGGTACAGGAATACAGAGCAGCATGGAATATGAAGATACAGGAATACAGAGCAGCATGGAATATGAAGATACAGGAATACAGAGCAGCATGGAATATGAAGATACAGGAATACAGAGCAGCTTGGAATAGGGAGGTACAGGAATACAGAGCAGCATAGAATATATAGGTACAGGAATACAGAGCAGCAAGGACTATAGAGGTATAGAAATGCAGAGCGGTAGAGACTATGGAGGTACAGGAATATAGAGCAGCATGGAATAGGGAGGTACAGAATATAGAGCAGTATGGAATATGGAGGTACAGGAATACAGAGCAGCATGGAATATGGAGCCGGAGGTATAGGAATACAGTGCAATCGGGACTATTGAGGTACAGGAATACAAAGCAGCATGGAATATAGAGGTACAGGAATACAGAGCAGCATGAAATATGGAGGTATAGAAATACAGAGCGGTAGAGACTATGGAGTTACAGGAATACAGAGCAGCATGAAATATGGAGGTATAGAAATACAGAGCGTTAGGGACTTTGGAGATATAGGGATGAAGAGCAGCAGGGACTATGAAAGTATAGGAATACAGAGCAATGTGGATTGTGGAGGTATAGGAATACAGAGCAGTTGGAACTATGGAGGTATATACCAGCCGCCGTGGCGGAGTGGTTACCGTCACGGACTCCCGGCTGGGAGATCGTGGGTTCGAATCCCATCAGAGTCATGTGGGTTTTTCTGCCCCGACCGGCTCCTACCCAGAGTTGAGTTTGCTGCGGACACAGTTGGGAAGACTGGGACCACACAGTCGAGTTTCATCCACTTAATGGATGCGTTTCTGAGAGTGTTGCTCAAATTTCCTGACCAACACTGCAGGTGCCTGTATCTCTCGGGCCTGGTTGACACCGGGATATATTATGAAAGGAAGCGCAGAATTCAGCCCTGTCATGTAGTCTCAGACCGAAATGGAAATCCGTAGTATCATCTTCATCATCCTCATTCTCATCGATCAGCATAAAAAAAATGTCTCAAATTCTGTGGCCCTTCATGCCCTGCTCTCATGGTGACCTCAATTTCGATGTCCTCTCCACGTCTGTGGTCTTGGTTTGGTTCCGTCGGGGTCACCGGTATCAGCGAGTCCATGGGGGCTGTCGTTGGACGGACGTGGTGGCGCCCTCCGGAGGGAGAGCTCACTCACACCGGCTCCGCGACTAAGCAATTAGGGCTTAGTAGGTGGTGTCCTGCGTATGTTAGATCAGAACAGGCGCCACTGAACACCACCGAAGTGACTCGGCAGCAGTGCAGTGTCTCCTCCGGTGGGTTGCCTCTTGACGACTTGACATTGACTGCTACCTATGGATTGCCGGTGCCGGGGCTGCGGTGGGGCCGACCGGGCTGTGGCTGTGGACGGGGTGTCGGAATGAGCGGCGTGGGTGCACTGCCTCTGAGGTGGCGCAGAGGTTGGGACAGCAAAAAAAAAAAAAAAAAAAAAAAAAAAAAAAACTATGGAGGTATAGGAATACAGAGCAGCTGGAACTATGGAGGTATAGGATTACCTAATTTACCTTTCTTTCTAAACTCATTGAAAAGATAGTCCTTCAACTTCACAATCACCTACATTGCAACAACTTCCTCTACCCTTTACAGTCTGCTTACCGCTCTGGCCACAGTACAGAAACTGCTCTCCTGAAAATTGTGAATGATCTCTTATTGGCCCTCGATGATAATCAAGTATCTCTGCTCTCTCTTCTTGCCTTAACTGCTGCTTTTGATACCGTTGATCACTCAATTCGTATGTCTCGTCTGCACGACACTTTCGGTATTTCTGATAAAGCACTGTCGTGGTTTCAGTCTTATCTGTCTGATCGAACTCAGCTTGTCTCTGTTAATGGTTTCTCCTCTCAACCAGATATTCTCCAGTACGGAGTTCCCCAGGGATGCGTCTTGGGCCCCCTCCTTTTCGTATTCTATACCCACCCAATCTCCGACATTGTTGCCCATCATAGCCTGTCTCACCACTGCTTTTCAGACGACAATCAAATTTACACATCTAGCGATATCTCTCAGCTGCCTTCTACAATCCAACGCACATAGTCGTGTATCATGGACATAAAATTTTGGATGACAGTTAACAAGCCTCAGCTCAACAATGAAAAAACTGAAATGATCTTCTTTGCACCCGAAAGACTTCTTTTTTTCTGATTGTATCCCATACTCTATGAAATTGGAAAATCGCCTTATTCAGACATCTTCATCTGCACGGAATTTAGGTGTTACCCTTGACTCAGCACTTTCCTTCCAGCAACATGTTTCCACAGTCTGCCGTGTCTGTTACTTTGAGCTTCGCCGCATTGCTTCTGTGCTACATCTTCTCTCTGTTGATGCCACAAAACCCCTTGTTTCTGCCTTCATGCTATCTAGACTTGATTACTGTAATTCTCTTCTAGCTGGCTCTCCACACAGTGTTCTAAGTCGTCCCCAGAAAGTACAAAACAATGCTGCTCGTTTGATTCTCAGACAACCCAGATCTTCTCATGTCACTCCCTCACTTCTTTCTCTTCACTGGCTGCCGGTCGAAAAACGAATAGACAGCAAACTGTCCTTACTCTGCTTTAAATCTTTGAATGGCTTAGCTCCTTCCTACCTTTCTGACCTCCTTCATCTCTATGTTCCTTCTAGGCAGTTGCGTTCTTCTACCGACAACACTCTGCTCAAAATCCCTCGATTTCGAACTAAAACCTATGGCGATCGTTCTTTTTCTTTTCAGGGTCCGGTTTCTTGGAATAAACCCCCAAAATCTTTGCGTCGTTCAAACTCTCTGTCTTCCTTCAAGGCATCTCTTAAAACAACCCTCTTCACCTATCAATAGCAGTTCTTTCTTCCCCTTCCCTTGCCCATCAAATTGATTCTGCAACTAATGTGTGTGTGTGTGTGTGTGTGTGTGTGTGTGTGTGTGTGTGTGTGTGTGTTGTGTGTGTGTGTGTGAATATGCACCCTTGTTTGTAGATGCATGGTACTTTTTACAATATTCATCTTCTTATTGGTTTCATTTATGTTTTCTTTAACTTTTTATGTATTTGTAAGCGCTTAATGTAAGATTAAACGCCATGAACAATCATTATCATTATTGTTATTGTTATTATTATTATTATAAATCGTGGTGTAAACATGCAGGTATTAAATGTTGAGGTATGAGATCAGGGGGCCGTAGGAAAATGGAAGTATGAAAATGTAAAACAGGTCCAATTTTGAAGTATGAATGCATAAAGTGTGTGAAGCATGGAAGTATGGGAGTAGAACGAACGTAAAGCTATGTAAATGTAAACTTGTGGGAAGCACAGACTAATGTAATATAGAACAGTAAGAGTACGGACAACAGGGTTGTATGAATACATTTGTATCTCTAGCCCTGTTAGAGAGAGAGAGAGAGAGAGAGAGAGAGAGAGAGAGAGAGAGAGGAGACAGACAGACAGACAGACAGACAGAGTACATTGTGCATACACGTAAGCGTGTGTGGATGCATGCATGCGCTTGAGCGCGTACGTGTGTATGTCTTTGTGTCTGTGTGACTTTGTGTATGCTATTCGCCTAGGACATTCTAGAGAGAAAAAAATTATGAAAGAAAACGTAGTGAAGATCATGAAAGACTGCTGGGAAGAGAGAGAGAGAGAGAGAGAGAGAGAGAGAGAGAGAGAGAGAGAGAGAGAGAGAGAGAGAGAGAGAGAGAACAGAGACACTAGAGAGAGAGAGAGAGAGAGAGAGAGAGAGAGAGAGAGAGAGAGCACAGACACAGACACGGAGAGAGAGAGACAGACTGACAGACAGACAGGCAGAGACAGAGACAGACAGACAGAGAGAGAGAGAGGGAGGGAGGGAGAGCCACTTTGATCTTTGCTGTCACAGAGAACAACAGGCACTTAGAAAGAATCACACCCAGCCCAGTACCTTTGTTTTCTCTCATTTATTTTGGCCCTGTACGGGGTCCTTCAAGCATCCGAAGCACATACAAGAATCAGGCTGAACGAACTATCAAATCCAGGCAGCATTTAGCTAACTCTGCCCTACCACTTAGCAGCAAATGATAACAACCCCGCGTTGGTAGAACAACAACAACAACAACCTCCTACTACTACTACTACTGAAAGTGCCAAACTTCAAACCATCCATCTTGTCTCTTATTTTCTGGCATCAAAATGAATGACGCCGTTTCAATATTTCTTGACGAGCAGCAGCACGGAAGAGGGGAAGAGGGGGGGGGGAGGTAAGGGTGCGGTGGAGGAGGGTTGGGAACTCCGAACATGCATACAGACAAAATGGTAGAAGAGTAGTATCATTTTTTTCCCCTCTGTCACATAGGATTGGCGGCAGAATGTTCATTTTTTTCCCCTGTCTTTCAAGTTGAGAATGGCGCTAGTTTCGGTAGCCAAGCGGAAGTGACGTTAGAATGAGACTGAGCCGGCGAACTGTTTCTCAAGACGAGTGGCTTCGGCAGCGGATCCGTCGTTCATGACGAAGTCCAGGGGTGTGGGACAATTGGCCTGACACTTGCAGTTGGTGGGGATCTTCAGGGCCAGTTTCTGGTATCTGTGGAGGTCATCATTATCAAGGATAACTTAGTACATTGAGGATTTAAATACATACGCATAATGCAAACTCAGATCCGTGGCTTCACGCATAGCATACACACACACACACACACACACACACACACACACACACACACACACACACCACCACACACACACACACACACACACACACTCACGACACACGCACGCACGCACACACACACTACAACACACGCTCGCGCGCGGACGCACACATATACACGCACACGCACACACATACACACATACATATATACTCAGAGGCATAAAAAACGCGAAAAATAGAGACAGTGCACGATTGTTCACATTGTGAACAGGACGTAAGCAATGTCGTTGGCACGTGCAACATTAGCAGTACGTGGTGTCTTGGCCGGTTGTAACCTCGTAACAGTGGGTGAATTTTGCCGGGTCAGCGTTTTTGGCACGAGGAGTGCATTTGCCATGTGGACTACCTACGCCACGTGCATCAATGTGAATTGCGACTCAATGTGGCCCCGATTGTGGGGCTATAAATTTCCAAACCCCAAAAAGTTCAAATTATCCCTTCCAGCGGCGCCAACATAATGCCGAGACTTTCTCGTCAAGATCGTTGCATAGCAATGGGGCAACTGCAGGCCGGGGTTCCAATGAGGCAGGTCGCTGTCGCATTCGGAGTCCACATTTCCACCGTCTATCACCTTCTGGACCGCTTTCAAGCAAGAAACACCACTGATGACAGACCGAGGAGCGGAAGACCAAGGGTCACCACAGCAGCCCAAGACCGCCATCTTCTGCGTCCGCATCGACGGGAGCCTTACCAAACCGCTGCCAACACAGCCAGGAACACCGTCGGCAACCATGGCAGGCCAACCAGCAGCAGGACCGTGCGTCGCCAACTGAACACAGTTGGTCTCCAATGCAGGCGTCCAGCCCGGCGACCTATCCTGACACTCCAGCATCGCCAGAACCGTCTGCAGTGGGCACAGATCCACGTGCATTGGCGCCATCGGGACTGGGGCCGAGTCCTCTTCAGTGATGAAAGCCGGTTCTGCGTCAACCCAGGCGATGGCCGCATCCGGATCTGGAGAAGAGCAGGGGAACGCTTCACGGATGCCAACATCACCGAAAGGGACCCATGGGGTGGTGAAAGCATCATGATCTGGGGGGCTGTCGGCATGAATCGCCGTATTGGGCCAGTCATCTTCCAGAATGTGGGTCCAGGACGTGGTAATGGGGTCACTGCTGTTCATTACATCGACCAAGTTCTGAGGCCCCACATCCTGCCGCATTTCCAGCGGCATCCACAGAACCTGTTTCAGCAGGACAACGCAAGGCCGCACACTGCCCATGCTACGCAGAACTTCCTGAGGCACAACAGCATCAATCTGCTGCCTCACCCAGCCCGTTCTCCCGACCTTAACCCAATAGAGCATTTCTGGGATGCCCTTCAGAGGCAGTTGAACCAGCTCAACCCCAGACCCCAGACAGCAGCTCAGCTTGCTGTCGCTGTGGGCCAGGTGTGGTGGCAAGTCCCCCAGAGGCAGACCAACACTCTGGTGCGCTCGATGTACCGCAGGTGCACAGCTGTGATCAATGCTCGAGGTGGTCACACCAGATACTGACATTCTGCTGTTAACACAGGGTCAAGGTCAAGTTCATGTGACCTTATTTTCTACCAGAATGAACTTTGAAAGGACACTTTTCCGGTGTTTGATTGCTTTTTCTCACTTTCTATTACCAGTTGAAAGGAATCGTTGGCAAAATTACATCAAAATTTCTATACAGTTTGTTTTCGCGTTTTTTATGCCTCTGAGTATACATACACACAACACGAGCACGCACGCGCGCGCACGCACGCACGCACACAAGCACACACATACACGCGCGCGTGCACACACACAACATACACACACATACTCTCTCTCTCTCTCTCTCTCTCTCTCTCTCTCTCTCTCTCTCTCTCCCTCTTACATACACAAACACACACACACACACACACACATGCGCGCGTGCACACACACGCGCACACGTTACACACACATACACACACACCTACACACACACACCTACACACACACACACACACACACACACACACACACACACACACACACACACACACACACCACGAGTCCTAACAACACACACACACACACACACACACACACACACACACACACACACACACACACACACACATACACACACACACACACAAAGCATATAAGATAGCCACGGGACTACCAGTCCATGCCTCTTGTACAAAAGCATACAGGGCTGCTGGGATATTACCACTGGAAGAATATAGGAATCTTGCATGCACCAAGTTTGTTATAAGAAGTTCTACTGTAGATAACAATATAGGCCCTGAAATAAATATTCAATCGGACACTGATTTTCCCAAAAGGGCAAAAAATATTTCATCCCAAACGACTCTAAGAACATATACTTCCTCGATTTTAGAATCCTCAGATATCAAACTAACATCTATTGCAAAAAGATCTATTGTGTCTCCTATCCCTGCCTGGAAACTAGTACGAGCACATTTTGATATTGAGCATACAGATTTAACAAAGGCTGAAAATACCAATTTATTGTTATCCAATATCAAAATGCATATGCATGATCACTATTCCAACCATTTTAAGATATACACTGATGGATCATTAATCAATGAACATGCAGGTGCAGCATACGTTATCCCAGGCCTTAACAAAGAAAAGTCTTATTATCTTGGAAAAAAAACAAATCTATATTCACTGCTGAGTTAACTGCTATAATTATGGCTTTAAAGTGTGTTGCTGATTACCCTCAAGATTTATTTAAAGTTGTTTTATGTGTAGATTCCAAGTCAGTTCTTACTGCAATGAAGAATTTTAAATAAAAAATTCGACCTCAGATGATCACTGAAATAAATAATTTAGTACATTTCCTCTCAGTCAGAGACACTGAAATAACATTTCTTTGGGTGCCCTCCCACCGTGGGTTATATTATAATGAAAAGGTTGATGTTCTAGCAAAGAGAGGAGCAAAACGATCATCAGATTCGCATTTTCTAAACTTCTCTTTGTCAGTGCAAGAGTGTTATACTTTGGCAGAAAAAGTACAATTTTCTAATTTCATTTGATAGAAAGAGAAACTGGGTGTTTTGGTTTTGGTGAAATGAAAAATATTCATG
>CM065745.1:49789435-49806935 GCA_033310375.1 Conus canariensis
TCTGTCAAGATGATCACTCAAAAAGTACTAAACCTATTAAAACGAAACTTGCCGGAAAAATACAATACTATCTCAGAAAGACCCCACGAAATTAGACAGCGAATCCGTAGTGCTGATCCGGATCTACAGGCGAATCCAAGATCTGTTCTGGCTTGGCAGTAGTCTACGTTCTTCCCGACACCTTTCTAGTTTTCCATATTTTACTCCGTGGTGATAGTCTCTCAGAGAAGAGTGTTCTTCATCACACTTTTTGTCCTCTCAAGGGGACTGGGTGGCTGGAGATCCCTATATTGGCCGGTCTAACACGCCTGGTGCAGTCTGCGAAGGAAGAAGTATGACTTTCAGTAGATCACGCCTTTCAAACAAGCGCAGCGCCTGTGGCGTACGTTGTAAACACAACTGCCTTTACAGCATACGCATACACTACTTTACAGCCTACGCGGATCACACGCCCTTCGAATTGACAACCACCATCCATTCACGCCGGAAACGCTCCCACAGGAAACTAGGATAAGTATGATGAGAAGGGAGGTCATCTGAACATCCCTTCTGTAAGGTAAAGGCAGATCATTTTGGAGTGATGTCCCTGTGTGTAGGTTTTGTTGTTGTTGTTGTTTGTTTGTTTGTTTTCATTTGTCCCCTGCAAAGAGTAAACGGAAGTCTAGTGCTTGAAGAATTTCTGTATGTATGGACGGTGCCAAGGCAATAATTAATGTGTCCAAACTAGAGACAGAGAGAAGAAAAAGAAGCAGAAGAAGAAGAATGTGACGATGATGAAGATGAAGAATAAAAAATCTGCTGAACTGTCGGTTTGCAAAAGCAATAGATAGTGTGTTAATTGCTCGGGTAGCTAATTCAGCGTGTTCGATAGAATGTTTACCACAGAAAGAAATATTTTCAGCATACGTGAAAAACACTAGCTGTAGTGTTCTGAGCGTACGCTGTAACCGCTACGGTAGTGTTGTTTTTTTTTCTAATTTTAATTATGTATTTATTCGTTTATTTATGTGTTTATTTCTCTGTTGTTTTTTTTTATTTCATTTTTTTTTTGGGAGAGGACAGTAGTGTTTATAGAGTCAAACAACGCCTTTCCCAAATATCTGGTAGACTTCCACGGATACAGAATAACTCTGCCTAACTCTTTTGCACAGCTTCTAAAATCTGACCACGCTTTTCTTCTGTGTTCGCATTCTGTGCACTGGTTGCCTGTTGTTGGTGGAATAGACTACAAGCTGTCTGCGCTGACTTTCTCTGCCCTCAGTGGCTCTGGCTCTGGATTGGAATTTCTTCCCAAACTCCAAACCACACTCCGTCTCGCCAGCCCCGCTCTTCTTCTACCACACAACTGCTCAGGGTACATCAAACCAGAACTAAGACTTACTGACGCAGATCTTTGTTCTTTCCAATCCCCTAGAAGGAAAATCCGCCCCACAGCATTTAAGGACTGCGAGACCACAAACATCGTTACTCGCCGTGCTGTCAAGAACACCAAGGGCTACAAGATTCCAGATGGCACTTCAGAGCAGTACAGATGCTCCTTCTTTGTGAAGACCATCGAGGACTGGAACTACCCTGGAAGAAACAACAGTCCAGGCCAGTACTGTCGCCGCATTCACAGCAGCGGTGGGCAGTTCTGCAGCCCTCCACTAAACCCATGCTGTACATTAGTTAGTTAGGTTAGGTAGGATGGGAAAGGGTTGGGGTGGGGTCCTTTTTTTTGGAGGGGGGGGGGGGGGGGCTTGGCACTACCTTCTGTAGGGTCAGGGCCGGTAATGTACAGGCTTGCCTGTATGTGCAAAGCGAAAAGCAGTAGCGATCAGGCAGCTCCACACCTAGCTAGTCCTTAAAAGATTTCTTTTTTCTTTTTTCTTTTTTTTTTTTCTTTTTTCTTTTCTTTTTTTTTTTTTTCTTTTTTTTTTTTCGCTCTCCCTGTTTTCCGTCGCAATATAATCAAGTTGGTTTAGCGACGTATACAGCCAGATCCAGATCCCTACAATTTGGAACAGGCTCTCCAACAATCATGTTCAGAGCTGTCCCACCTAATATGACCTTTGAATTTCTGAAGGAGATTAACATTTTTCGTCTGATCTTAGATTTTACGGAGGAACGATTTTTAACATTTTTTTTGTTTGTTTGTTTTTGGAAGGTGTTTTTTTTTTTATTATTTTTTTATACAAGTTGTGTGAATGATTTTTTTAATGACTTGTGAGTTGACTTCAACGCGGTGACAGCCCTGATATGGCCCTTTGCGGTCGGTTGGGCTGTAAGCAACATTACCTTCCCTTACCTCTGACAATCTCCAACACTCATGGCTCTCCTGCCCATTTAAATCTGGCCTTCAAAACTCCCTTCTTCTCTTGGTCTTAGGTGTGATTGTGTCATGTCCATTGAAACATTACAGTTGTGTACATGTGTGACACATTTGTTCATGTATTTGTGTATGCGCTATTGTTTTGACATGCGCATTTGAGTATGTTTGTTTGTTCGGTTTGTTTTTACATAAGGATAGTTTGTTTTGTTATGTGTATGCGTGTAGTATTGAAACGATGTGAAATGCATGTATGTATGTGTGCGCTATTGGAGAGACATGCGCATATGGGTATGCTTATTTGTTTCTTTCATAAATAACAGTGAGGGAGATAAATATTTTTCATCTGATCTAAGATTTCACGGAGGAAAAATTTGTAACAAGATTCCAGGTGTGTTTTTAGAAGGTGTGTTTTAAAGAATTTTGTGAATGTTTCGGTGTTGTTGTTTTTTTGTTTGTTTGTTTGTTTTTTTAACGACTTGTGCGTTAACCTTAACGCGGTGACAGCCCTGATATGGCCCTTTGTGGTCGGCTGGGCTATAAGCAACATTACTATTACCATTACCATTAAAGTATAATTCGTTTTGTTACGTGTATGTGAGTAGTTTTGATGCAAAGTGTAATGCAGAAAATTATATGTATTGTAAACATGTATTACCTTCTATAAAGCGCTTTGAGCAGTTCTCCTATATACTGTATCATTATACATTATTATCATTATTACGATTACAATCGGAAATTGTTCATACAGTTACCGTTCTTTTTTATCGTCAGAAATGTTCAGATAATCGGTTATAAGTGATTAATTCCACATCATGGCGCTAACTGTTGTACTCAGCGGAGGAAACGAGGGTCTAGGATGTCTAGGCGTTGTAGCCAAGTGGATACCGCGCTGCCAACGAAGCATTGAAAAGTCTTGGGCTCGTGGTTCAAATCTCAGCAGAGACGAAGTCTAAGTTTTCGGTTGCCGTTGTTTGTTGCTTGTGTTTTTAATTGACCTTTTATGTATTCCGCTAAATCCTGGATGATAATTTACGGGCTGCTCTGTGGGCTGGCTCCCCACTTTGCCTTCAATATGTGGCTACTAAGTACAAAAAGAAAAGATGCTCCCAGAATTCACCGAAAGGGAGAGAGAATGATGAATCCATCGGTGCTCAACCAATCACGACTGCACATCCCAAACGGACTATGAACATGGACCAAATGGAATATCCATGTGTCTGTGGAAAGCGTTTCGCTACCACCCGTGGCATGAAGATCCACAGAACAAAAATGGCATGTGTGAAGACTCATCTGAATGAGCAGCAGCGCACTGCATCAGCAGATAAGACGTCGGAAGACCAAGGCCAGGATTTAAACCACAGTGCCAAGGACATCCACGCTGTTGGTTCGGATGAGGAATTTGCACAGGCCCTCGATGCCAGGCGCCTGAAACTCAACCTGCCACGAGCAAACGAAACTGAAGATTGGGAGAAACTGGATGCAAAAATCGTCCAAAGACTCGATGCACTGATAGGGAAAAGCACCCTGGAACACAAACTAGCCACATATGGGGACATTGTGTATGCCACATGTAGAGACGCCTATGGAGCAAAACTACCCAAAGAGAAAACACCTCCAAAGAAATCCAGACGCCAAGAAGAGATGGACAAGATCAGGGTCCAAAAGAAAAACCTCAAGAAGCAAATGAAGACCGCACTGCCAGCTGAAAAACAAGGCTTGGAAAAAACTCTGGAAAGACCTGAAAGCAAAACACAGCGCCCTCAGCAAAGCGGAATCTGCGAGGAAGAGGAAGAGCAAAAAGAAGAAGACACAATAGCGCTTCTTCAGAGACCCCTTCCAGTTTGCCAGAACACTGTTTGAGCAGCCAAAATCTGGGACCCTAAGTGTGGACAAAGGAGTTCTTGAGCAGCATCTCAGGAAAACATACTCTGACTCACAGAGCAAAGCACCACTCGACATTCAAGGTCTGGTGTGGCCAACCAACCCTGAGGAACAGTTCAATGACAAGCCTCCAACGTTGGCGGAAATCAAGAAGGTGGTCGACAAAGCCAGAGCCAAATCATCACCAGGGCCAAACGGAATACCTTACCAGCTGTACAAGAAATGTCCCAAGGTGCTGGAGTGGCTCCACAGGCTGCTTCGATCAGCTTGGAGAAACCAGAAGATCAGCGGTCAGTGGATGACGGCAGATGGTGTGTACATCCCCAAGGAGCAAAACTCAAGTAACATCAGCCAGTTCAGGCCAATATCACTACTGAACGTCGAAGGGAAAATCTTCTTCTCTGTCATGGCAGCAAGGCTGACCAAGTACCTCATGGAAAACAAGTACTTGGATGTGTCAGTCCAGAAAGGTGGCATCCCAGGCGTAGCTGGCTGTGTAGAACACGCCACAATGATCTGGGACGCAATCCAAAGAGCAAAAACAGAAAAGAGAGACCTGGACGTAGTGTGGCTTGATCTGGCAAACGCATATGGATCTGTACCCCATGAGATGATACAGTTGGCTCTTGAGATGTACCATGTGCCAAAGAACATCTGCGACATGCTCAAGAAGTACTTCAACAGCTTCTCAATGCGGTTCTGTACCAAGGAGTACACAACAGATTGGATCAACTTGGAAGTGGGCATTGCAATGGGCTGTGCAATTTCCCCAATACTGTTCGTGTTGGCAATGGAACTCATCTTGAAAGCAGCAACAAACAACGCGAGACAAACAGACCTTGGCGATGGATACAAGATGCCCCCTCTCAAGGCCTTCATGGATGACACTACAGTGATTTCATCCAGAGAAGACGAGACACGTCATGTGCTGGAGAGGCTGGACGACATAGTTGCCTCATCCAGAATGAAGTTCAAGCCAAAGAAATCACGGAGTCTCTCACTGAGGAAAGGAAAAGTGGCCGAATCTGTGGTCTTCAGTGTTGCCAACCAGGCCATTCCAACAGTCACAGAAGAGCCAGTCAAGAGCCTTGGAAGATGGTATGATGATACGCTGAAAGACACACAAAGAGCAAAAGAAACCAAACAGATGTCGGAAGAAGGCTTGGAGACCATTGACCAGTGTGGGCTCCCTGGCAAATACAAGGTCTGGTGTCTGCAGTTCATGCTGATACCAAAGCTCCTATGGCCTCTGATGATATACGACATCTGCACCAGCATAGTGGAGGCAATGGAAGCCAAAATCAACAAGTTCACAAGGAAATGGCTTGGTGTCCCACCCTGTCTGACTGACATAGCGCTGTACTGTCGCCAAGCAAAGCTGAAACTACCACTGAAATCCATTATGGAAGAATACAAAGCAGGAAAGATCAGACTTCAAAGCATGCTGGAGGACTCAGGAGACAAGGTGGTAGAAGCAATCAAGCCCCAGCTGAAGACAGGCAGAAAATGGAAAGTTCAAGAGGCGATGGATTCTGCAAAAGAAAGTCTCAAGATCAGAGAAATAACAGGACACACACAGACCAACAGACAAGGACTGGGGATGACCAAAACTGAATGGTGGTCAAAGGCCAAAGGAAAAGCCAAAAGAGACATGATGATTCAGGAGATGAGAAAAGAAGAAGAAGACCAAAAAAGACTCCAAAAAGCAGTCCAGCAGAGCCAGCAAGGGCAATGGACAACGTGGGAGAATGCACTCCAAAGAAGTCTCACTTCGAATGACATTTGGCACATGGCCCATCTCAGGATCAGCTTCATTCTCAGATCTGCATATGACCTTCTGCCCTCAAATGCAAACCTGGTGAAGTGGGGAAAAACAGACGATCCTGCATGCCCCCTCTGCCATGAAAAACAAACAGTGGAGCATGTCCTAAGCTCATGTAAAGTAGCCCTGGCTCAAGGAAGGTACACATGGAGGCACAACCAAGTGCTCAAAGAGATTGTACAAGTAGTCTGGGCTAGTACCAACACCACAAAAGGGAAAATCAGGACTCCAAACGCACCCGCAACATTCTTCACGGCAGGAGGCGGCAAATCATGGCCAAGAACAACAGTGCCACTCGGAACATGCAGGCAGGGTCTGCTGGACGGGGCAGATGACTGGGAGTGCACTGCAGACCTCCCAGAATGGAAGAGTCACCCAGAGATCATCAGCAAGAGTGGCATGAGACCAGACATAGTAGTCCACTCTCAGTCAACCAAGCAGCTGATCATGATCGAGCTCACGGTGCCATATGAGAACAGAATGGAGGCAGCTCAAATCTACAAGACTGAAAAGTATGCTAATCTGGCAATCAGCCTGAGGAGAGAAGGCTATCAGGTCAAAGTCCTCACTGCAGAAATTGGAGCTAGGGGGTTTTGTAGGAACGTCTGCATACAGCCTCATGAAACAGCTCTCAGTTGCAGGGAGGGAAAAAACCAGAGCCCTGAAAGCAATGGCAGAAGCGGCAGAGAGGTGTTCAAGCTGGATCTGGTCGAGGAGGAACAAAAGTGAACTTCATAAGGCTTAAATTTCCTACAAATATCAGGTGTCCCTGTGGCTCAGTAGTTAAAGTGCGAGTCATTAAGTGGAAAATAAGCATGTCCAGAGGGTCATGGGTTCGAATCCCAGCCATGGCTCGTCCCAAGATGGGAAAAAAAGGGGCAGCAGAGGGACATCCGGAGTCATGAACCGGGTGTGGCCCAACCCCCCTAGAGTGTCAGGAGGTAAGGGCCGAAACACTTGCTTGAAGGGGGCTTCTCTTCTGAGGACTCTCTGCTGCCACGCTCTCCACGAGTTTCTTTCTACTTGGCCTAGAGGGGTGTATTTTCACTCCCTTGTCTGTCTGTCTGTCTGTCTGTGTGTCTGTCTGTCATTAAAATGAAGCCAAAATTCTGAGATGAATTTACAGCAAACTAGATGACAGAGTTTGAGCAAAGACACTTTCCGACTCTGGGTTACTCATGTTTCTGTGTGTTCCGACTCACGAGTCTAATAAAAATTTACCTTAGGGAAATGGAAATTTTCGGCCAGCCCCGACTGACTGGTAGTTGTGGTGGCTGAAATCACAGTTCACTAAAAGGAAAGTGAAAGAAGCAATAGAAATCAGGGGGAGAAAACCATGTCTGAACAGAGACTGTGGCTATAACCTGCCCCCCATTTACAAGAGCGTGCTGAACACCTGTCACTCCACCAGTGAGGACAACTCAGAGAACACCAACACCCACCACAACTACCAGTCAGTCGGGGCTGATGAAGACCAGCAGTAGCTGCCCGAAAAAAAAATTCCCCAAAGTAAATTTTTATTAGACTCTTTAGTCAGAACACACAAAAACATAGATGACAGAGGGAAGATGGTCCGTGGAAGAACCGATAAAGTTTAGGCGCAGAGACAGATCCTTGATGGATGGCTGCCGAATAGAATATGAGCAAAGGCCTGCAGAGATGATTGTACTCTACCTTGGTAGAGTCCCGACTGCCCGCCTGACTGTTGCTATCCCCTGCAACGAGATTCACCCATGCCGCAGCGAGCATTTTGCGCAGGTGAAAGATCTAACGCCACCAAACAAGCGAGCTGTTAGTGGTAACAACTACGTTTCCGTTTTCTTTTTTTTTTCTTTTTTTTAGATTTCACTTGACTAGTATTTAATTAGAATATGTTGCTTGCTTTTAATGATGATGATAATGCTCACTTTTGTAATTTTAAGTTCCATGTTTTAAAGAGAGTGGATGTGTACTGTAGCTGCGCATGCACATGTCTTTACAGTACGTGTGTGTGTGTGTGTGTGTGTGTGTGTGTGTGTGTGTGGTGTGTGTGTGTGTGTGTGTGTGATGTGTGTGTGTGGGGAGGGGGGGGCGGGTGTGTGTGTGTGTGTGTGTGTGTGTGTGTGTGTGTGTGTGAAGAGTGTTTGTGCTTACATGAAGATATTTTACTGATGGGATTGATTTACTATTGATTCTTACACAGGCAGTTTACGCCTCTGTGTGTGTGTGTGTGTGTGTGTGTGTGTGTGTGTGTGTGTGTGTGTGTGTGTTTGTCCTGGTATATGGTTGCTGTGCTGTCGAAAATGAATTTTCCATCTTTTGGATAACTAAAAATTGTTATCCTGTTATCCTGTATTCACTTCATTTGTAACATCCAGATATGTAGGCCTATGTGACTGCATTGTGAACGCTACCGTCCACTGTATGACTATGTTATGTAGCGTGCTTTGTGACATGGCTGTTATCGGCTGCACAGCTGTCCACTGTATGAATCATGTTATGTAGCGTGCTTTGTGACATGGCTGTTATCGGCTGCACAGCTGTCCACTGTATGATCATGTTATGCAGCGTGCTTTGTGACATGGCTGTTATCGGCTGTACAGCTGTGCTGTCTACTGTGTGCACTCCACGACCCTGCAGTCAGGATAACGAGAACAAAGAAAATATTTAGACGACAAAGGGTACAAAGAAAGGAAAGAAGGATAAACTCGGTAAATGAAAGATGAATAATAAAAATATTCACACCAAAAAAAACCCACCCACGAAATAATTTCTAAAAGAAAGATCATAATTAGAGAGAGAGAGAGAGAGAGAGAGAGGGGAGAGAGAGAGAGAGAGAGAGAGAGAGAGAGAGAGAGAAGGATAGGATTTGTGAATGTTTAAAGAAAGAAATGCTCGAAAATCGGGGGAAATAAACATATAATTAAGCATTAAAAAACACAAACAAAAAAGGGGGGAGGCAGAGAGAGAGAGAGAGAGAGAGAGAGAGAGAGAGAGGAGAGAGACGGAGACAGAGACAGAGAGAGAACAGAAAAAGCAAACTACAGGAACACAATGACAGAAAAACGACAACTCTGAAACTGCAAAGACAAACAAGGTTGGGGGGAGACATAAAACAAACGACTTAATACCGCAAAGAACTGGTACAACATGCTTGCGACTGGTCCGTTGGTCTCAGGGGGGAAGCCTGACTCTCGTCGTAGCATCCAGCTGTCTTATATAGAGCAGATTTGCTTACTCATGCTCGCCCGTCTCCACGACAGGTGCCCGCCGCCATGTTGGAAGAGAGGCGTGGCTTGCATAAGTTGATTGACAGCTGCCAATGCAGAAAAACTGAAAGTGTCAGCCATGGTGGTGATGTTGAGGGATTGATTGCTGACATACGAATGTGTTGGTTTTTAATGGGATTGATTTGCTGTTTCGCTTTCAAGTGTTTATTTGTCTCTTTTACATGGGAAGGAGGAAGGAGGGGGGAGGGGGGAGGGGAAGGGCGGGAGGAGCTGAGGGGACAGCATATTGAGGATGGGAGGTGTGTGTGTGTGTGTGTGTGTGTGTGTGTGTGTGTGTGTGTGAGAGAGAGAGAGAGAGAGAGAGAGAGAGTGAACGCACCTGTATGCGTGTTTGCATGACGATGCACATGTAGTAGTACAAGCTTTGGCCCCCTGTGGACAGCTTTCAAACGGAAGTACAAACCTTTCGGCGGAGTCCTGTCCCTTTGTGGTGCCAGAGTATCTGAATTCTGCTTCGGCTGACTTCCGAGGTCTGTGTTATTTTTATTTGTTTATTTGTTTATTTATGTATTTATTTATTTATGTGTATATTCATTTATTTATTAATTTGTATAGAGATAATATGAATGATCGTACTACTTCTAGAGCTGCTCGTAAATAATCTGTGTATGAGAGGATAAATGTATGCTTTGTGCCAAAAGTTAACGCAAGCGAATGTCTATAAGAAACACACAGACATTGCATGGTGAGTGTTAGTTGGTTTCAGTAAAAAAAAAAAATAAAAATAAAAACATAAAATAAAGAAGAGGGGGGGGGGGGGGGGGGGGGCGGGATGGGAGAACGGAGTCTCCACGAAAAAAAAAGAAAAGAAAAAAAGAGGTGGGAGAAAATTGGAGGTTGGAGGACCCCCCTCCACCCCCCTCCCCCCGCACCCCCCCCCCCCCCCCCCCCACACACACACACACACACAATTCTAAGATGATTCAGATTCTTGAGTATGATGTCAGATGTGACAAACAACTGAAATCGTGAAGCACAGAAAGAGTGATTGGTACATGAGTAAGGGGAGGGGTGGGAAGTTAGAGAGTGCGGGGAAGTGTGTGTGTGTGTGTGTGTGTGTGTGTGTGTGTGTGTGTGTGTGTGTGTGTGTGTGTGTGTGTGTTTTGGGGGGAGGGGAGGGGGACGGCAGGGAGGGAGATTGCGGCATTGTTGCTGATGTTGCCATGGTAGTTCTTCCTTAAAACTTTGTATTGGACTTCGTGCCAAAGAGGGAGGGAGGGAGGGAGGAAGGAGAGTGTATGAGGTGTGTTTGTGTGTTGGGTGTTGGGGGGGGGGGGTGGGAGGGGAGAGAAGGGGACTGAAGTCGGAGGGGGAGAGTCTGCTCAGTGTCAGCCAGAGAAGAAACAAATTACAAAATGTAGACTTTCGACAATCAGAGAGAGAGAGAGAGAGAGAGAGAGAGAGAGAGAGAGAGAGAGAGACAGAGACAGAGACAGAGAGACAGACAGACAGACAGACAGACAGACAGACAGATACAGAGACAGAGAGATAGAGAGGGAAATAGAGAGGGAGATAAACGTGATTCCACTATAAGTGCTGAAGGGTTAAATGTCCTTAGAATGCTACTGTGACAAGCAGTTGGTGCGTTTGAGGATGATGCTGGGCTATGACGATGATGCTGAGGGTGATGACGACGATAACGATGACGAGAACGGTAATAATGATGAAAGCAGGACAATTTCAGCATGTTTCCCAGTCAGAGAAGACGAATGAAAGATGTAAAGAAATGAAACGAACAGTTCAGCTTGTCTCTGTCAGTATACGGTCTTTTCTTGCATAGAAAAAAAAAAAGAACAAGAGGATTGCCGCTGATGATGATGATGATAATGATGATGATGATGATTTTTGACGAATTAATTGGATCCTCCTCCTCCTCCTCCTCCTCCACATTATTGTTATTATTATTATTATTATTATTATTATTATTATTATTATTATTATTATCATTACTATTGTTATCATCATTACTATTATTATCATCATCATCATTGTTATTATTATTATCATTATCATTATTGTTACAATTGTTTCTGTTGGTGTTGTTGTCGTTGTTGTTGATGTTGTTGTTGCTATTATTACTGTTATTATTATTATTTCATTATCATAATCATTATTACTATCACAATTATTAGTATATCAGCAGCATCAGCAGCAGCATCACCATTATCAACATCTTCATATCATCATCATCATTATCATTATTATTATTGTTTTTATTATTTTTATTGTTATCATTATCATCATTTTCATTATTATCATTGTTGTTATTATTTTTATTGTAATCATTATCACTGTTATCATTATTATTATTATTGTTGTTGTTGTTGTTGTTGTTCGTGTTGTTGCTCTTGTTGTTGCTATTATTATTATTGTTGTTGTTGTTGTTGTTGTTATTATTATCATTATCATTATTATTATTATTATCATCATCATCATCATCATTTTTATCATTATTATTATTATTGTTGTTGTTGTTGTTATAATTATTATCATTATCATTATGAACAGTATACATTCTATCTCTGCATTAAATGTTATGGTCAGGGCGAAATGGCACATGACAGAAATACGTCATCGAGGAAATACAGGAAACACCTGCCGCCACAGAATACCACTGAAGTGACGGCAGCAGTGCGGAGTCTTCGCTGCTGGCTTTCCTGGAGGCCACAGAATACCACTGAAGTGACGGCAGCAGTGCGGAGTCTTCGCTGCTGGCTTTCCTGGAGGCCACAGAATACCACTGAAGTGACGGCAGCAGTGCGGAGTCTTCGCTGCTGGCTTTCCTGGAGGCCACAGAATACCACTGAAGTGACGGCAGCAGTGCGGAGTCTTCGCTGCTGGCTTTCCTGGAGGCCACAGAATACCACTGAAGTGACGGCAGCAGTGCGGAGTCTTCGCTGCTGGCTTTCCTGGAGGCCACAGAATACCACTGAAGTGACGGCAGCAGTGCGGAGTCTTCGCTGCTGGCTTTCCTGGAGGCCACAGAATACCACTGAAGTGACGGCAGCAGTGCGCTATCTCCGCTCCTGGCTTTCCTGGAGGCGACGATTTGAATCTGATAGTTCCAGGCGAGAAGATGGTCCTGTGTGTGTGTGTGTGTGTGTGTGTGTGTGTGTGTGTGTGTGTGTGTGTGTGTGTGTGTGTCTGTGTGTGTCTGTGTCTGTGCCTGTGTGTCTGTGTGTGTGTGTCTGTGTGCGTCTATCACTGTGTGTGTGATCCCCCCCCTAACCCCCCCCCCAACCCAACTCCCCCCCCCCCCCCCCCCCCGACTATTACATTGAATACAGATATAGAATGTATACTGTTCATAATAATAATAATAATAATAATAGCAATAATAGTGATAATAATAATAACAATAATAATTATAATAATGATACTGTTATCATTATTATTGTTATTATTAATTCGATAATAATGAAAATAATAATGATGATGATAATGATGATGATGATGATGATGATGATGATGATGATGATGATGACAAAAATAACAACAATGATGATGATGATGATACTAAAAACGCGTGCGGTGCACTTGGGACAAGTGGTTTGAGAATTGCTTTTTATCATATTTATTGCGTAGTCAATGTCCGCCCCAGGTGTTGTTTTTTTGTTGTTGTTGTTGTTGTGTTTTGTTTTTCGTTTGTTTGCTTGTTTGTTTGTTTGTTTTTTTGACGCATGATCATGCAGTTAGTTGCTGACACTATGTGAGCGGTGGGAGGGAAATAGGGAGACCCTGGCCATATGCATGACCTGCACCGTTTCTCTGGAAGTTCGGACGATTGGTAACTGCTGATTGTCTGGGGGGGGGGGGGGGGGGGTTATGTGTTTTGTTCTTTGTTTTCATAGTGCTGTGGTGAATTGTTGTTTTGGTGGTGGTGGTGGTGGTGGTGGGTTGTATGTTTATGTGTGTAGTGTTGTATTGTGTCGTGTTGTGTCGTGTGCGTGTGTGTGTGTGTGTGTGTGTGTGTGTGTGTGTGTGTGTGTGTGTGTGTTGTGTCGTGTGTGTGTGTGGTGTGTGTGTGTGTGTGTGTGTGTGTGTGTGTGTGTGTGTGTTGTGTGTGTGTGTGTGTGTGTGTGTGTGTGTGTGTGTGTGTGTGTGTGTTGTGTCGTGCGTGTGCGTGTATGTGTGTGTGTGAGAGAGAGAGAGAGAGAGAGAGAGAGAGAGAGAGAGAGAGAGAGAGAGAGAGAGAGAGAAAGAGGTGGACAGACACCATGGCTGAGTGGACAGGGAAAGAGAAGCAAGGGCTGACAGAGAACGAGGACAGACACCATGGCTGAGTGGACATGCTGCACACCAAAATCGAATGCACTGAAGCCTTGCTTAAGGAGTCGAGTATTGATAGACAGGCACAGTAAGATTGTTTTGAGAACTTGTATTATGTCTGAAAGTTCTTTTCTGTCATATGCCCGTCAAGGTCCATGCCAAGTGGTTCCAAGCATATCAATTAAAATGAAAGGAATGGGGCTATTTGGGACGAACCGCATGGCGCAAGTATAAGGTCACGGGTGAGTGCAAAGGCCTGAAATGTGACGTCAGCCAAAGGGAAGGTCATATATTTGAAGATTGTGAATGATAAAATCGGTGGAAATCCCCCCAAAACAAGTTAAATGATTGGGGGGGGGGGGAGGGTAAGGTAAAGTAATGTTGCTTGTTGCCCAGCCGACCGCATAGGTCCACATCAGGGCTGTCACCACGTTATAATCAACTTACAAGTCATAAAAAACCGCCTTTCACTCATGTTTTTAAAATTCACCTTCTAAAAAATGTACCAGACACTTTGTTACAATCTGTTCTTTCGTAAAATGTTAGATCAGATGAAAAATGTCAATCTCTTTCAGAAACTCAAAGATCACGTCAGGTGGGACATCGCTGAACAGGGTTTTCATGGTTTCTGCTGTAAAATGTTTATGTCTCACATCGTGCAAGTCCCAACACTCTAAAAGAATATGTTTCATTGTGAGTGGAACATGACATAGAATGCACCACGGAGCTTCTTCACCTTTTAAAAGATAAGAATGGGTATAAAACGAGTGGCCTGTGTGCAAGCGGCACAAGGCTTTCGTCTTTACGGCCGCCTCTGGAACATGACAAAAACTCTTTCAGGTTTGGACGGATTTCAATCAGTTCGTTATCCGTTTGCGAGTTCTATTCCTTTTGCCAGAGGTCTTTGACGTAAGCCTGTATATTGGGTTTCAAATCAGTGTGATGAATAGACAACCTGCTCACCCTGTCGTTTGTGGCATACTTGTCAAGCTGACCAACCATCTTATTGCCTTGAATGCCCACATGGCTGGGAAACCCAGGCAAAAACTAAGGTGTATCCGTTTGATTTTAGAGAGGTGTACAGTTCAAAAACTTTCAGCAGCTGAGGTTACTTGAGATGACGGCCGGCAATGGCCTCCACAGCAGAAAGGGAGTCTGATGAAATGAGGAAATCTTTATGTTTGGATTTACAGACCATTTTCACAGCTAGGACAAGGCTGTCAGCTCAGCAGTGTAGATGGAACTGTCGGTGGGAATGTGTTCAGCACATCTCTGAGGGGGATCTACTGCACAAAACGCAGCAGAGGCAACTCCCTCCTCAGATTTGGACCCGTCATTGAAAATTCTTTTGAACGATGGAAACTTGGAACACATTTCAGAGAAAAGGGATTTGTATGCCAAGGAACTATTGGAATATTTCCGGTACGAGGCTAAATCAAACCGGATCTCTGGAGTGAAGAAAGTCCATGGAGGCTCATCAGGATACTTGGAAAAATCACAGACTACTCCAAGGTCTATACCTGTTTTGTTCAAATGGGGAAAGAACACGAATCCCCAAGGGTGTAATGGAACTGGGGTGGTCATCGAATTTCTTTTGGAACTTAGGGTCAAAGACACAGTCATATGCAGGGTTTTGAGGTTCAGAAGAGAGACTCAGACAGTAGATCAAGGTAAGTTTCAGTCGACGGTTTGAGAGGGATGGTTCTCCTGCATTGGCATACAGGCTATAAACAGGGGTGGTGCGGAATGCACCCAGACACAGTTGAAGTCCTTGATGGTGGATAGGGTTTAGACTTTTCAGGTAGGATGGTCTGGCCGAGCCGTACACTACACACCCGTAGTCCAGTTTGGAGCGGATCACAGCCCTGTACAGATGGAGAAGAGTTTTCCTGTCAGCGCCCTAATCTGTGTGTGCTACGACTCGCAAAATGTTCAGTGCTTTCTGACGTGCAGTTTTTAAGTGTTGGATATAACTTGTGAACTTCAGTTTTTGATAACAAAAATAATAACACCCAGAAATCTGGCTTCTTTCACAGCTGGAATGGTGGACTTGTCCAGACAAATCTGAAGATCAGCAAAAAAATGAAGAAAATTGTAAAAATGGATTGACTGTGTTTTGGTACTTGAAAAGGTAAACCCGTTGTCCTCGGCCCACTGTTCAAACTTGTTCACACAGAGCTGAAGTCGACGCTGTACGCTGGCGTAAGAGGCTGCAACTGCGTACAGTGCGAAGTCGTCAACAAACAGAGAGGACTCGGAACCCTGGTTTACTGATTTCACAATGTCGTTGATTTTGTTGTTGAAGAGAGCAGGGGAAAGAAAGCTCCCTTGAGGTACACCCAACTCCTGCCCATGTGTGTCAGAAAGTGTAGTGCCAATACGTACCTGGAACTGCCGATCAGCCAGAAAGTTTTGAATAAGCAGGCAGATGACCACGAAAACCAAGTCTATGAAGATCCATAAGGATTCCGAATTTCCAGGCGGTATCGTATGCTTTTTCTAGATCAAAAAAGATAGCGACCACATGCGTTTATTGATGATGGCATATCAGTTTATCAGTTTGATAACAAATACTAACTCCAACTTATGCTTGACCTCCAAACGCTTACACGGACTGAATAGTGATTTAGAGCAACATCGAAATTGTGGCGTGTGACCACAGGGAAGAGCTTAGACACAACCCAGAAATTTGCCCATGAGAAGGGAGACAACTGTACAGCGTGCCTTAGGGCAGTGTCCCCCCCCCCCCCCCCCCCCCCCTTACTGCGCATGAGTTTGGGTTAATCTTCTCCCTCCCGTCTGAGTTCTGTTCGTAACTTGTCCTTTTTCTTTATCACGTTTTTACTTTCCTTTTTGCACAATACTAAAACAAATCATCTCCCTTTGTTTCTTACTTCATTAAGCCTCTGATGTGGGCGAAATTACCGTAAGTGAACATTCATTCTTGCATCAATCGGAGAAGGTTACTATTTATAGCGCATGGTGAGGGAGCGTGCGGGGGGGGGGGGGGGGTAAGTGCGGGACATGGTTTAAGGGGAAAAAACTAAAAACAAAACAAAAACAAAACTAAAAAAAAAAAAAAAAAAACTTCCTCTGATCTCTGCAGACGATAAATCCCTTGTTTGTTTTGAAGATCAGGGAGCAAACCCAGAGAGGAGATTGTTTCAACTTTAGTTGTTGATGTTGTTGTTGTTGTTGCTGCTGCTGCTGCTGCTTGTCTTTTTCATTCGTAAATTATCACAATAGTGTCGGACAGCACTGTTTGTCAAAATCTTTTTTTTTTCTTGCAACTAGTGCTCGAAACCAGTCAATTAATTACACCCTTTAAAAGGTGTCGACCCCATCCTCCATCCCCTCCCTCACCCTGCTCCTCCCCCATTCCACCCCACCCCCCACCCCCTTACAATAACCGCAACCCCCCCCCCCCCTCACAATAACCGCAACCCCACACCCCCCCCCCCCCCCCCCCCCCCCCCCCCCCCCGCTGTGTCATTCATCATCACACTCAACCCGATGATAAGATGTTTTCGGTGACTGATTTTTTTATTTTTTTCGTTCTTGTTTTTTTTTGTTGTTGTTTTTTTTTTTGGGGGGGTTGTTTTGTTTTTTGTTGTTGTTGTTGTTGTTGTTTTGTCTTTTTCTGTCGATCGTAACAAGTGACAGTTTGCTGATGACCTGAATGCGCATTGTCATTCTCTCATTCCTAACATGAAACGGTTTGTTGACCTGAGTATCCATTTGCTTTCTGTCACTCCTAACATGGATTAAAAAAAGCCTGTTGCCCTGGATATTCTTTTTCTCTGATGGTAAAATGGAGCAGTTTACTGACTCGAATGACCGTGATCTTTCCGTTGGTCGTACACACAAACAGCTTGTTGACCTTCGAGCCCATCTTCTGTCCGCTGTCTGCAGCAAAGAACAGCTTGCTGACATAGTCGCTTCTTGTAG
>CM065745.1:49811935-49864435 GCA_033310375.1 Conus canariensis
GATGTTCACATAGATCCTGGTTATAGGTCTGATCATTCTCTTGTTACATTAATTTAAAAAAAACAGTTCAAACGGGACCGTTCTTTCTGGAAATTTAATAACAGTTTATTAAAAGACAAACAATACATTTCAGAAATTAAAAAAAGTAATAAGCGAGGTAAAAAAAAACAAAAAACAATATGCATTACCCGTTTACAATTTGGATAATATTGACAATATAAAGAATGAGAACTTGTCATTCCAAATTGATGATCAGCTTTTTTTTTTTTTATGAAACTCTATTGCTTGAAATCAGGGGTAAAACAATCTCATACAGTTCACATAAAAAAGATGGAATTAAAGAAAGAACATGAGCTTGAAACAAACATTAAAAATATTGAATAAAATCTACACGAACAAGACATTCCTAAACTAGAGAATTTAAAAACGGAACTTCAAGAAATCAGGGCTCATAGAATCCAAGGTGTGGCAATGCGTTCAAGGGTCTGCTGGTTGAACCAAGGCGAAAAGATTAACAAGTATTCTGTAATCTTGAAAATCGAAATTTTCTTGATAAATCAATTCCTTTCTTAGAGAGGGAAGACGGGTCAGTCATTTCAGACCAAAATAGCATTCTTTCTGAAACTAAACATTTTTACGAAAATCTATATAGCTTTAGAGATGTGGCAGATATTAACATCTCGGATGAATTTCCGGGTGCACCAGTGTTGTCTGATACAGAGAGTGAATCAATAGAGGGTTCGATTACACTTGAAGAGGCTGTCACTGCTTTAAAAAACATGAACAATTATAAAAGCCCTCGGCCTGATGGGTTTACCGTAGAATTCCTAGAATTTTTCTTCATTGATATTGGTGTTTACCTTGTGCGCTCAATTAACGAGGGATTCTCCAAAGATCAACTGTCTATTACCCAGCGACAAGGAGTAGTTACGTGTATTCCCAAAGATGCTAAACCAAAAAGATTCATTAAAAACTGGCGACCCATCTCCTTATTGAACACCACTGACAAAGTTGCATCTGCTTGCATAGCTAATCGCCTTAAGAGTATGCTTCCATACATCATACACGAAAGTCAAAAAGGATTTCTAACGGGAAGATATATAGGGGAGAATATTAGATTGATATATGATGTGCTTTTGTATACCGAAAAAGAAAATATTCCAGGAATGTTCCTTCTAATCGACTTTGAGAGGGCGTTTGACAGTGTCTCTTGGTCATTCCTACACAAATGTTTGAAATTCTTCAAGTTTGGACCAGACATCATTCAATGGATTAAAACATTCTACACCCAACTTCTACTTGTATTTCTGTAAATGGTCAGTACTCCTCATGATTCTCAATGGAGAGAGAGGTCAGGAGATCCACTCTCTCCTTATTTATATCTAATTTGTGCAGAGATCTTGTCACTGATGATCCGCTCAAATGAACTTATCAAAGAAATTAAAATTAATAACAAAGATATTCTCTTATCGCAATTTGCCGACGACACTAGCTTGTGTTTGGACGGTTCAGAAAGAGCATTTAACGAGGCAGTATCTATCCTCATTAAATTTGCACGAATTTCTGGTTTGAAAATCAATTTTGGCAAATCCCAAGTTGTGTAGTTGGGGAGTAGAAAAAAACTCTCCAATTAGATACATGGGGGATAAAAATTTTGTCTGGGATCCTGGCACTTTCAAAATTCTTGGCACTAAATTTTCCACTAACATTGATACTATTGTACGAATCAATTATGAAGAAAAAGTTTTTGAGATAAGAAGGGTTCTCGCTCTTTGGAAAAAAAGAAAGATCACCCCTTTTGGTAAAATTATAGTAATTAAAACTTCGGCGTTTAGTAAAATTGTCCACCTATCAATTAATTTACCAGACCCTCCAGAGGGTTTCATTGATGCATTAGAAAAGGAATTGTATACATTTTTATGGAATGGTAAGAGAAGTAAAATTTTTAAAAAGTCTGTTGTTCAAAAAGAGTACTGCGAGGGGGGACTCAGAATGTTGAATATTAGAAATTCTATCTCTGCTATGAAAATAAGTTGGTTGAGAAGATTAATGTGTGAGTCTGATTGGAGGGAGTTTACTATTAATATGTACCCTGACCTGGGCATTATAGGTAATCTTGGAGCAGAATTTTCAAATGTTGTTATGA
Organism: Conus canariensis; assembly: GCA_033310375.1. NCBI lineage: Eukaryota > Metazoa > Mollusca > Gastropoda > Neogastropoda > Conidae > Conus > Conus canariensis. Next base: position 49,814,082 of record CM065745.1, read on the forward strand.
ATGTCATGAATAACCCATTCTGGAAAGATGTTACGAAGCACTATAAGAAATTATGTTCCAGATGCTGTGCATGATTTTATGGTTGAATGTATTCATTACAATATCAATATTTTAAGGGACAGAAAGGTGATTTTTGTACAAGAATGGAGTGATTATGGTATTGTCTTTGTGAAACAACTATTGAATGAAAATGGCAATTGGATGACATATCAAGAATTCTTGCAAAAATATCAAGGTATTAATACCAATTTTCTCTTATATGAAGGCATTTTAAATGCAATTCGTACCTATTTTCAAAAACTCCAGATATCTTTAACTTCCAGATACAAGCCCCGAGACCCAAAAGCCTGGTTTTGTATTAAAAGAGGTAACAAATTTGTTCAAAACATTCTAAATGGAAATAATGCCCCCCCCCCCCCCCCCCCCCCCCCCCCAACAGCTATCCATAAATGGAATAATCTTTTTGAAAACCTTAATTGGAAAACCATCTTCTCTCATTGCTATAAGGCTTCTACAGATGTGCAGCTTAGATGGTTTCAATGCAGACTTTTGCACAGATTGCTCCCAACACAGAGGTATTTATTTCTGTGTAAAATTATTGAATCCCCTATCTGTAACTTCTGTGAAGATGATGAGCAGACCATTGATCATATGCTTTTTGACTGCATCACTGTACAGAGGTTCTGGAGAAATCTGCAAAGTCTATTAAAAAAAATAAATGTCAGCACTGTAACAACTTCATTATTGACAAAGAGTTGGTTTTATTTGGTACCAAACAGCATGTGAAAACGGATAAAGCTATTGATTTTGTTCTGCTCTTTGCCAAGTTTTACATTTACAAAAGCAAATTACAAAATTCCCCTCCTGACCTACATGTCTTTCTCACAGTATTAGGACACAGATTCAAACATGAAAAATATTTGGCTTTTCTTAATCATAGTATAGGACAATTTGAGGAAAATTGGTTGCCCTATTACCCTATTATACCTTAGCTTCCTTTGTGATGTGTGAGCACCTACATGTATGGAAGTGTACAACTTACCTTTTCTCAGGTTGTTTACAATTGTGAGACCGGACTGTTTTATATACTTTGGTAAAGGAATTTGAGTGCTTTACAATGTAATGTTATCCCTCTCTTGTCCCAATGACCCAGGCCACATTAGATTCGCACTGCTTTCCTTACACCACTTGCCGGTGTTTATGTAGTGCTTATATATACATGTGTGTGTTCGTGTGTGTATGTGTGTGTGTGTGTGTGTGTGTGTGTGTGTGTGTGTGTGTGTGTGTGTGCGTGTGTGTGTGGTGTGTGTGTGTGTGTTTTCTGTGTCTGTATTTGTGTGTGTGTGTGTGTGTGTGTGTGTGTGTGTGTGTGTGTGTGTTGTTTCTGTGTCTGTATTTGTGTGTGTGTGTGTGTGTGTGTGTGTGTGTGTGTGTGTGTGTGTGTGTGTGTGCACTCATCATAGAGGTCATTTGGTGTCATTATTAGAAAGAATGACAAAGTGAATGGCTCGTATTATATCAATGTCTTTCTTTCTTTTTGAAGTTATAACTATTGGAATAACTATACATAGCTCTTTGTATCAATGTAATGCCTGTGTTAACTAGTGTTATAAATCAACTTTGCTCATAGGAATGATGATAGCATTTACTGATTCATCCACTGCTAGTTGCTAAATACTCTTATTACCAGTATTGTCGAATCCATGCTTGATTATCAAAGTGCTGTGTCCAATGCTGTTTCTGGAACTGATACCTTTACTTAACTATCACCTTTACTTTCATTGTTATTCCTGTCTATTGATATGTGCATATTTGTGCTTTGTATGTGTGTTGTAAAAAACACAAAATTGTTCAATAAAAAAAAGAATTATAGTTCGCTTCATTCTCCCACTCTTTGCCTTGGTCAGACGTCCTTTCGCTTGTGCAGGCAACAATCCTTCTCCTGAGGCGAGAGAAGTGTTCAGTTAGCTGGGCTGCCCTGTAAGGCGACCACATGTGTCAGCTGAAGGCTGTCAGCAATACAGTGAGGGGCGGCCAACTGTCTGCACATACACCTTGCCTGTAAGCCGTGTACAGTTGTGTGTGCTTCAACTTTGATAATTGGATAGTTGCAGAGTGCAGTGAACAGCCAGCCACCCTGTGATCCAGAGGCAGACATAAAGCCAGCCAAACCAACAGGAAATGGTGAATGCCTTCAGTATGCACCATGGATCTCTTACAAGAGAAAGACCAAGTTACAATTCGTGTCCTCTCTGCTTCTTTGAATGGAGCCACCAGTGGTCCTATCTGAGCGTCGATTGAAGACAACAATAACCTTCAAAGGAAATGACGTAGTAGACAAAACTGTCTTTTATGGACGTTCACCGCCATCAGTGATCCGGTTTGCTTTGGGAGTTACATCTTTATACAAGGATTAACGTCCTGCATGCATTCTTTTTGAATGAAGACGTAATAATTCCTATGAAACATCGACGTGGCTAACATTTTTCTGCAGGTAGGCCAAGGCGTGATTTCAACTTTTTTAACGTTTTTTCTGCCCGTGCTTCTGCCGTTCTCTGAGAGACCACAGTCCACAGATAAAGTAGAGGGTTGAGAGCTGAGCTGAGTGGTAACAGGAACACAACTATGGTGCTGTGAATCTGGTGAAACGAAGCAAAGCCAGCTGCTGACATAATGGTCAGCAGACAAAAGGAACACCAGCCAACAGCATACATGACAGCCTGAGTCCTGATCAGATGGACGGACGACAGAAGGGGCCTATCTGTGGGGTTTAATAAAATTCTGTACTTTGGCATCCACACGTATATGGCAACGTGACAAAGTACGGTTAGCAAACATAGGATGGAATTGATGCTCTCAATCACGTTGATCCACCTAAATCCTTGATTAACACTGTGCTGAAATAAAGCTAACCGGCACAGACCAGACTGGCCAGAGAGCCCCCAGTGTGATAGTCCAGGAAGAAAAGGTACTAGCGACAGGGAGATTCCACCAAACCAAATGACTGCACAAATTACGGCAGTTAAATGTTTGTTGAATCTCCATGAACTTTTGGCTACACAAAGACGGACAGTGTGATGCAGCGAGGTGAAGGAGATGATGAACACTGACATCTCACAGGACAACAGGAACAGAAAGCCACTCAACCTGCAAATCACATTCCTGGTCCACATTGGTTCAAAGTGAATATAGTCTCCATAAAATAATATGTTGGCTATTAACGTTATCCCAGTATGAATTCCCATGCAGAGGTCAGCAAAATGCAAGTTGATAATAATTCTTAAGAATTTATTTTCAAATATCTTTCTCACTGTGACACAACACCAAGCCAATAAAGAAGTCAATAGATTTACAACAATGGCTGAGGCACACACAAAGCAAAAGAAAACCACACTCAGCTCAGATGGTAACAAAGTGACACAGGAGGGAAGTATCACTTGAGTTACTGAGCAGTCTCTTTCATGTGATTGTTTCGGAAATAGATTCTTGCAGCAAAACCTATAGTCTGAAGAAGCAATATGCTTTAAATGATAGGACTTTGAAAACAAATCCAAAGGAAAGTTTTTAGTTGAGGTCCCTTTCAAGTCCAGCTCAGTCAACTGAGGCATATTTTTAAACCCCTTCCTTCCGATAATGTCCATGGTAGTAAAGGATACATTCAGATACTTCAGACGGGGAAAATATATAGACATTTCATCGTCAAGTGTATTGATACATGTGTTCGACAAATCTGCTCGTTCCAAGACATACTGTACGCCCTTTCCAAGTGTATTTACCATCGTCTGTAAAGGGTTATTTGATACGATTACAGTTTTTAGATTTTTTAAATTTGTAAGAACAGTCATTTCAATGTTTTCCAGATTGTTGTGACGAAGGTCAAAGAATTGTAAGTTGTAGAGTTTCACATGGGAAATATTGTTCAGGTGACAGTGAGACAGACTTAGGTGAACTAGGAAAGCACTTGTTGTTAGATCGGACATTGCCATTCCTGAGCCTGACGCGTCCAGGTAGCGAAGCTGAGGGTAAAGGTCAACAAGAAACGGTTTATCACACAGAAAAGAATGACCTTGACACAGACAACTTTCAGGGCAGATTGTTTCACATGCAAGTTCATCATCGTGCAGAGGGCACTGAGATAATCCATCACACAGGTGATCTTCATGCACACACACTGTGGAATCTCTACACTGATAATAATACGGGCATTGGAAACTCTCGCAGTCTGCTTCATCTTCGCCATAAACACAGTCGGAGAATCCATTGCATCGGGTGTATACAGGCAGACAGTAAAGCCACTCAGACGTGCATTGATAATGAGTGTCAGGGCAAGAGTCATCACCTCCCATCAATTGTTGAGTGAAGTAGCCCGTGCCATCTAAGTTGATGAACGTTTGTATTGAGGCTTTGCTTTCGACCAGAATATGAAATGCTTCTTCTGTGGTACAGCTGACTTCATCAGAATCGTCCAAACAGTCTGAAAATTCATTGCAATGCTGACTTTGCAATGTACACTGAAAGTTGGAGCACAGAAACCCACTACATGAAGGAGGTTCACAAAATAACTCATCACTGTTGTCTGGACAGTCCTGTCTGAAATCACAGACAAAAGTGTGATGTAGGAATGTGGCGAGGTCATCACATTTAAACATGAAGTGTGCATCTCCACTTATTTTGACAGGACGAGTTGCCTGTGCGGTCACCTTATCACTGACGTTCATGACCATGTGACACTGGGAAAGCGACCTTTTGCCGCATTTTGGGTTGGGATTAGAATGCAAAAATGCATGCATCATGTGTTTTTGGGGGCTAACAACCACAAACTGTTTGGTTTTTAGCAGGACAGATTTTGGAACAGGCAGGCGAGCCAGGAACGTTAGAGGAGGAATAACTGTGGGTGCCTGGTGTACAAATTCACAAAGTGTGTCCTGTCGAATATATCTGTCAAAAAATGTGGGTCTTGTTTCAACGAGTTCCATTAAGCTTACATACCCAAACATGTTTAGCCTGGAGGGATCAAATTGCTGATCCAAGCGGAAATGATTCATGCTGTAGATGAAGGTGTTGTCAGACCATTTACGACACTTACTGTACATGAATGGCAGTGAGTGCCAGCCTGAAGTATAACCAAAATAAAAGTGAAAACGTACTTCATGTTTAATCATAACTAACACGTCATTCTGTTCCTCCCTGGTTTTTACAGACGCCAGAGTACCACCCAGGGCTCTACACCTATATTCATAGTAAGACACAGAAGTATACCTGGGTGAACTGACCAGTTTCAGACATTTGTTGTGTGAAGCCACCAGACCCTGGCAGGAAGGACTGCTGAATGGACAGTGCTCTGTTTCATCTCTTCCGTCTGCACACTCGTCCTTCAGGTTACAGTCTAAATGATCCTGAAAGTGAGAATAATGAGTCACAGAACAGTTGAACAAGCCATTAGACAGTTTCTGGGGTTGGCGATTCTCAGGGAGGGCTGTGAAATAAAGCCTTATGTTTATGTTGAAATGTGCAGAGGCATAAACCTGAATTTGCAGTCTGAATGTGGGAAAGAGATTTGCTGGTGTAAAGCTGGTGACACAACATTTCACAATGATTTGCTGGCCTGTGATCTTGTTTGGATACTGGAATCCTACAGGCGTTCTGCTAGCTACACAGAGGTAGCTAGAGGCTGAACGCTTGAAACTGATCATAATGACATATCCTGGGGACCACTTTAGTTCGTGAGTAAACTGCTCTCGTTTTACAATTGGAACATTTATGTACCCCGAATAATCTGATGTGTTCCTCAAAACAAGTTTCGCATCTTCACCGATATAGAAATCAATTGCAACCAAAGGATTGTTGCTATGAGCTGTGTCAACAAATCTTTCAGACAGGTAAAACATTTCTTCCGGGGTATGGTTGCAGCACCCTACAAGATCCATTAAAAAAGGTTTTTTTAGGTTTGAATAAATCAACTTTGGTTTCCCGTTCCTATCGACCAACTTTGATTTCCACATCCTGTCCTTGCACCAGTATGCCAGCCGTCTGAGGTGAACTTTGACATGCAGACTGTGTGTAGCTTCCACGCGCATGTTACAAAAAGAGGAGGTGTGACTACACACACCATACACCACTCCCTGGCGGGCCGTGGGTTCAGGCAAGTGGTTCTCACAGTCTGTACCGTTCACCTGAAGCACTGGGTATTTCGTTTCGTTTTGATCGACGAAATATCCGACTCCCGGACACACACTCCTGATGCTGGTGGTGTTGATGTTGATTTTGCTGTTGATACTTTGATCTGCGATCAAATCAACAGTCATGAAAGATCTCACATTACCAGACCTATCTTTGCACCTCTAGTCACTGAAATTTGCACACAGGCTGTAATGCGATTGGAAGGCACTAGATCGTCCATACTGAAAACTAAATGATGAAATACACAAGCAGCAAACAATTACAAAAAAAGTATCAGCAAGAAAAGTGTCAGTGTTATCAGGGAGGTGTCACTGCCTGCAAACAGGTCCATACACGCTGCACCACGTCTGTTAAACTACGAGACCACAGAGCACAGGATGTTCAGCTGATGTATAAATAAATGAACAACCAAGGTGAAAGGATTTCAGATGAGGTTTCAGGATAAATCTTAACAGGTGTCTGACTTGATAAATCTTAACAGGTGTCTGACTTGATAAATCTTAACAGGTGTCTGACTGGCGCATCCCGCCAACGTGCTTGCCAGCCCTTGTGCACCTACCTAACATTGTCTGCACAACTTTCACAATTGTATGGGTGTGCTCGCATGTACATTTATGTATATATGTGCGTGTGTGTGTATGTGTGTGAGCGCATGTGTGTGTGTGTGTGTGTGTGTGTGTGTGTGTGTGTGTGTGTGTGTGTGTGTGTGTGTGTGTGTGAATGCTTGTGTGCACATGTGATCTTTTGGCCTATGTGAGCATGCACCTGCAATCACGCATGTGCGTGTGTGTATGCACATGTTTGTGTATGGCTCTGTATATGGGCGTATAATATTACGACAATAATAATGATGATAATAACAACAATAATAATAATAGTGATGATGATGATAACAGTAACAACAAAATAAATGATTATTTTGATATGAATGATAATTGTAACAATGATGATGGATGATGATAAAAGAATTTTTTTTGATGACTCATCCACTAAGAACTAAGTTACTAGGATTGGCAAATGATCAACTGAATGTAATCTTTTTTCACACATTTGTGTAACCCATGTGTTATTAATTTGTGGGAACAATCTGCCCTATCAAATTGCCACTACGGCAACGCTTTCTTTTCAGTTTCGTTACACAGAAACTGGGAAAATTATAGCTTCTAGATCCATGGCTTTAGATGTGACACTTAACACACCAAGGTTATCGTTGCACTCATACACGCATATGCACACTCATGCACCCACCAAACATTCACCTCTCTCTGGGAATGGGATGTCACGCATTCAGTTCTCTCTTAACACGACTGAGAACAAGAAATACAATTTCTATGCTGCTTATAATCAAACATGAAAAATCCAATTACACAAAATGGCACAATCAAAACATAAAACATCAATACTTCCTAATCCCGGGTTATCATAAAATGGCTTCTTACCCGGCCAGGTTTCCACACACACAACCACACTTTCACACCACACCACAGTTCTTGAACAAGTCTCTTCAAGTTTTCATCAGCACTGGATGATGGTGACGCCCTTGGTTGACTGGCTCCAGGTTTCAGGACTGGGTCTTCGTGGTCGTCTCTGGGAACTCGACGTAGAAATCTTCTTCTTCGTTTCTTTCACCCACCTCTGGGTTCAATCTCAGTTTGTCCCTCTTCACCAACCTCTGGGCTTCAAACTCAGTCATTTCTCTTCCAGCTTGTCTTTTACCCCAAGACCTTGCTGTCTCGTCTGTCTCCCAGACCATGTTTCTCTCAACCCTACTCTGTCCTGTTCACTCTCCTCTCCTCTCTCTCCTCTGTGCTTCTCTCTCTCTCTCTCTCGTGGTGTGAATAACACCTCTCGCCATGTTGTTCTCCCTCAATTTATATAGGGATGGACACAAAGGGTTTCCCTTCAGGCCATGCCTTTGTCCCTGCTGCTTCTTCACCATCTTGTTCACAAGTACACTGAATCCTCCTTTCGCTACATTCTTCCACACATCAGCATTTACACACATCCCTACCTAATTGATTAGCAAACAACCACTTGGCACCAGATGGACGTCGAAAATTCCCGCCGACTCCAGGACCACTTTAACACAGTAATTATCCTAGAGAGAGCTACGACAACAACGTCCACACGCATTCAACCAGCCTGACAAAGTCTCAACGCAGTGCCCCATGGCAATACCATCTGAACGAGCCCAAGACTCCTGCTCTTCAAGGACTGTTTACAAAGCAACCTCAGCTGACTGAGTATTTAGTGCCTACTCCATGCTCCAAGGTCCTCATGGTTACATTCCCCTCCCTTTTGCCATCGGAAAGGTTCGCACTCAGGAGGGTCCTTACTACCTTAGGTGCCATCTGTCACTTGACCACTTCGACCTCCTTGGCACAGTTGGACCGTGTGTGCTAGGTGAGGGCGTATTGTAAATCGGCCCATTACTTATTTCTCTACCACTCATGGCATTCTTTGCCTCTAAGCTCTTAAGGCCTTTTGTGAGAGGTTTCACTCCCTTGACACCATCCAAAGGCATGACAGCTGCTCACCATTAGCAGTTTGACAGGCACCCATGACCCTCATCAACCATTGACAGGCTTACCCGCCTTGACGTTAACCATTAAGAGGCCTCCTCATGTCGTCAATTATTAACAGGCTCTCACACCTCATTATCATTAATCATCAACAGGCTTCCATGCCTCATTATCAACATTGAGAGGTCGTATTCCTCGTCAGTTCTTAAAACACAGAAAGATAATAAACAGATAACAAATGCAGTAAACAGATTACACCGCCAGTAGAGATCTGCTCCCTTAAAATCAGAAATACCTACCCTTTTATTCCTTGTATTGATCCTTTGTTTTACTCATTCATGTACTCACATTTCTGAAATAGTTCAACTTCCCTCATTGAGGGGAGGAACAATTGCTCACCATCATGTCATTTTGTTTTCAAATGATGCTACACTCTCACATCTGGTGATTATACATAACTAGCAATTTACTTTTTTTGAACAACCCCTACTCAGGGAAAATAATGAGGCTGCATTATTGTCGCTCTTTGTGAACATGACATCCTACTGTTACAATGCTAAAGCGATAACTTCTTCAGTACAAGGTAAGTGCAGTAGCTTAGCTTGTAAGAGTTCGTTGTAGATCCTGTGGTAGGTGTTCGACTTGCAGACGACAAAATACACCAGGCGGTTTTGAAACAAAGAGGATCCTTTTATTTACATACGTTGAAGAATATTGGGAAAAAAAAATCCACTGACCTTCAGGTTCAATAAGTCGCACAGGAACTCAATCGTACATGCAGCAGTGAATATTCTACTAATGGCAGCTTCTCGTCGACTAGACTCAAACTCAATGAAGACTTGAACACTCCTAGACGAGATAACTCTTCAACAAATCTCTCTCTCTCTCTCTCTCTCTCTCTCTCTCTCTCTCTCTCTCTCTCTCTCTCTCTCTCTCTCTCAGTCGCACAGCTCTCATTCTTTTATATGTTATATAAAGAATATTCTCGACATACTCCGTTATTCTTTTCTAGAATATTCTGCATATCAGTAAGCTTATCCAATGAAATCGCGACGACCGTATGCGAATGTAATTCGGTCAACTTCTACAACATTCCCGAACCTTTGGCAATGCACTAGCAACTTACAGAAACCTGGTGAACATTCTAACATAATCCTGAATATTCCAATCGCATTATCAATCGATCCAAAAAACAATACTGAACAATTAGGCATACGTTCACTTTCCAAACGTTTTTAACAAATCATCAACAGCGCTACACTGACCAAAAATAAAAAGACCTAAAAGTAAAAGGAGGCTTGCAACTCGTCATTATTGCTATGACATCTTTCACAAAAGTTCCTCCTCTCTTGTCTCCCTTTTAAATTGGAACATAACCCACCAGTTAAAGAAATTTCCCAAATTTCCAAAAACTTTTTACAATTTAATAGAAATGTCAACTGACTTCAAAGCAAAGATCAACTGGCAACACGCACCAAGTTCAAAGTGTACAACTAGTACAAGTCTCATTTAATCATGCACAACTTAAAAAGTCTGCAGCCAGATTGTCTGTGCTTTCACATATTCAACCTTCATATCAAAGTTCTGAAGGTACATGGCCCAGCGCATGACCCTACTGTTCACAAACTTGGCAGATTCTAAAAAAAAGATAAAGGTTTATGGTCAGTACGCAATACAAAGCAAACCCCCTGGAGAAACAGTTCAAACTTTCGTACTGCCCACACAATAGCAAGGCACTCCTTCTCCATAGTAGCATGCCTCTGCTCTGCCCTGGATAGTTTCTCGCTGGCATACGGATTGGAAACAGCTTCCCGTCATGTTCCTGCATGAGAACTGCACCAACACTCTCATCAGAGGCATTAGTGCTAAGCACAAACGTCTTGTTAGGGTCAGGCAACCGTAGCACAGGTTCCTTGGACAGAACGTTCTTCACAGTGTTGAAGGCTCGGTCTTGTGCATCTCCCCACTCCAGTTGGTTGGGCTTCCCCTTGCGCAGAAGGTCCGACATTGGAGCAGTCACAGTTGCAAAGTAAGGTATGTATTCTCTGTAGAACCCCACTAAGCCGAGAAAGGACCTCAATTGTTTCTTTGTGTGGAGACGAGGTGCTTCTAGAATTTTTGTCACATTGTCCTTGAGCACCCCTTTCATTCCTTCCTGGAGATGGTGACCAATGAAGTCAATATCATCTGCACAAATAACACACTTGCTGGGTCTTGCAGTCAAGTTGGCAGAAGATGGCCGTTTGAACAGCTTCCGAAGAATTTCCAGGTGTTCTGTCCATGTTGTGGAATGGACCAGGATGTCATCCCAGTAGTGTATGACACCTTCCATGTTGCCCAATAGTTTTCTCATGCCCCTCTTGAGTGTTGCTCCAGAATTCTTCATACCGAAGGGCATTCAGAGGAACTCGTATGTCCCATCTGGAGTCACAAATGCAGTCTTTGGAATGTCTTCTTCTGGTATGGGGACTTACCAGTACCCCTTGCTGAGATCGATCTTGGAAAAAACATTATCTCCACTCAGTCTTTGGAACAGGTCAGCAGCTGTAGGCATGGGTTCAGGATCTAGGTAAATCAGCTTGTTGAGTCGCCTACAATCGATGCACGAACAGGTCAGCAGCTGTAGGCATGGGTTCAGGATCTAGGTAAATCAGCTTGTTGAGTCGCCTAAAATCGATGCGCACTCGGTTAGTACCATCTTTCTTTTTGACAACAACTGGCGACGCGTTTAGCGACCCTCGGGACTCTCGTATAACTCCCAGTTTCAACATGTCTTTGATGTCCTCTTTCAGCGACTCTCTGGTAGCATAAGACAATGGGTAGGGCTTTGACCTGATAGGCTCAGGTGATGTCAGCTTCACTTCATGCTGAATCAGATCTGTTTTACCTGGAAACTCTGTGAAGAATCTCGAGTACTCATTTAACAGTCCACGTATTTCTGTTTGCTGCTGCCTGTTCAGCTGTGACCCAAAAACTACATTGTCAACAGCTTCCTGGGATTTGAAATCATTTAGTTCTAACAGTTTTTCGTCGTTCACAGAACTTTCTTCAGTGAAGTTGTCGCCATCACACACACACACACACACACACACACACACACACACACACACACACACACACACACACGCACGCACGCACGCACACACACACACACTCACCACACACACACACACACACACACACACCACACACACACACACACACACACACACACACACATACACACACACACGTGAACAATTAGACATACGTTCACTTTCCAAACGTTTTAAACAAATCAACAACAGCGCTACACTGACCGAAAATAAAAAGGTCTAAAAGCAATAAGTAAAAGGAGGCTTGCAACTCGTCAATATTGCTATGACGTCTTTCACGAAAGTTCCTCCTCTCTTGTCTCCCTTTTAGATTGTAATACCTACATAGTTTCCATGTTTCATCCTCCTATCACAGTCAAGTCAGTTACTTTTTTTTCTGTCAAAAGATTTTTTTAACACCCAGGTTTGGGTATCACCAGGATTTTTTTTTTTAGAATTGACCAATCTCCCTCCCATGGCGAGTAGTTACGTCAGATATTTAAAAAGTTCATCTTTTTCCACCCGGGAGAGAGATCACATCTAGGGTTTGCTTTTTTGTTGTGTTTTTTAGTCTCCCCCTCATGAAGAGAACTCATGTCCAGGTGTAATGAAGTGGGTTAACTAAATGTAGCTTATTTCACGTAGGGATATGGCCGCGTGTTCTGATCCGCGCTCACACATAAATGCTAGGGATCACCTCTGTCATGGACTCGTATCACACAAGGGATTCACTCAGAGAAGAACTGCCGTAAATGATGTTATCAAGATACTACTTAAAGAGAAAGATAAGCAATTCACCTGAGGGCTTCTGTCTCCTCAAATATCTGGGAAAGAATGAAAGGCAGACAAAGAGCAAACGAGGCCCAGTAGGTGTGCTAACACAAAACTAAATAATGCAGATACAGCATAGCAAACACTGCCCATAGTTGTAATTGTCGCCTGCATTCAACTGCACCTCTAGGCAGCTTCATTGTTTTCAGCAACTGTCTCGTTACAATCGAGTTCACAATCACTCGTACACTTACATGAATATGTGCATTCCATGACTGTCATCTGTCTAACAACAATCAACTTCAAACTCTTCTGCTAGTTCAAGTTATTAAAACGTTAAGGATTGTTCAGACTACCACAAACATTAACCAAATTCACGTTCGTGACATTTACATTTTTTTTTACACAAAATTGGAATTTTTCTTTTTTCTTCTAATCATCAATGATAATGCATGATTTACAATTTGTATTCAGTGGCGCACAGATGACATCTTAAAGTAAACATTGATAAAACAAATTCACAGTTTTTTGAAAGGATGGATATCTGTCGTCACGTGAAAGATGGTTTTATGGAAATTCTAAAATTGCGGTTGTGAGCGTCTACAAACTTTTTCATGGTTAGAACTAGGGGTTGACTGTGTCAGCAGTTTCTTCACTTGTTTTAACCAACGAATAATAGATTGTACATAACAGGACTGGGATACCATATTCAAAACAGCGAACAATTTTCATTATTCAGACTGCTGAAAAGTAAGTATTTAGTTGAAGCAGAAGCATATCTATCTGTGAATGTGAATTGGTTCATCAGGTCTGGACTGACAAAATTCAGATTTGGTGTTTCGGATATTGCTGTGCATCGTCACAGATATATGATGTCCAGACAGAAGAGGATTTGCTGTATCCATTGTGTAAATCTGGTAGGGAGGATGAACTTCATTTTGTATTTTTATGCCCTGGACTGGCAGATCGACGACAAAAATTCATTCCGTTAAAGTATTATCGATGTCCAGCACTGTTCAAGTTGGTTTGTCTTCTGCCATCAAGCAATGAAAATATTACAAGGAATCTTGTTTTGCATCTTTAATAATCATTCAAAAGGAGGAGTGATCTGATATACGTAAATGCATATGTTGTGGATGTTTATATGTTAGTGATAAAAAATACCTTGATTAAATATGCTGATTATTACTCACCCAGTTGAAATGGGGCTGTGGCCTTTTCTTGAATGAATTATCGTTATCGTTATCGCTATCGTTACTACTACTACTACTACTTACTACTACTACTACTACTACTACTACTAGTATTACTACTACTGTGTAGGCCGAATGCGCATGCCTCATATCAGTTCTTTTTAATGACACGGGGTATCCCTCTGAGTTTAAAAAAAAAAGTGCACTATACATCCCTAGTCTGTGCAAAGGAAAGATTCCTAAAAAGAAAAGGAAACAAATCGTTTTGTTTAAATCGGTTTAGAGAGTGTCTTTCTCTGTAGAACCAGAATCTTCATTTTTATTTCTCTGTTTATTTGTTTTTTCACCATATCTTTCCTCGAGGTTTGCTAAGCCTATTATAGACCAGCCGTGGCCTTTATCTTATACTTACCAGTGGCACTTCCCATGTCATTAAAACAAAATCTATGAGGCATGCGCCCTCGCCTTCGCCTCCACGTACGAAGCCGTCAACCAGTCTGACTCCTGATTCAACTGACCATTCTACAGGTGATAAACCAGTCACCTTGTGTTATTTGTTCACAATATACAAGGCATGCAACCTGCACAGTTTTCATGATCAGGTGGGCTAAGGAACGTGATGGTAATCGAGACTTTAAAATCTCCTTTTTAAAAGCTTGCATGCTTGAATGATGTTTGCCGTCAACTTTCTCCTTTCACAAACAAACACACATCTAAAACCAGGAACCAGTAGAGTTTCTGGCATGGCCACAAAAAGGGAGTTTCCTTTTCTTCATTGATGCCAGCAGGTCTTTGAATGGAACAGTGTGTTGCTTGGTGCTTTGGCGGCGCACTTGTTTATTGGTGATTTGATCTATGTTTACTATCTTGTGACAGCATCACATTTACATGTTTTGTGGGTGTTGAAACCACATTGTCTACTTTGTTTAATTTCAATCTTATTACACGAAATTACTTCTATGTTAGTACTATTTCTATGTTACTAAGTTATATTTTAAACTTGTTTAGTAAACGGAGTGCATTGTTAGAACATGCTGAATACATAGGCCCACTTTTTGTACTTTAGTCACATATTAAAAATTCTATTTCCCGCGTCTTCATGATAAAAAGAAATTGCTTGGGTATTGTACTTGAGAAAAAATGAACATAACGTGAAACAATAGGGGAAAAACACCTTCGTTGTTGTTACACGCGTTGTCAGGTCATATTCACACATTTAAGGAGCTAAAGCAATACACAATAAATACCAATTGGACAAAAGCAACAATTGGTAACGAGAGTGTGAATGCATATTTTGGGAAAAGAAAATCCCGAATGGGCAGACTGTACAACAGCTAAGATATGAACATAATCCGAACATGTCAAAATTAATATGTAAACTAGCCACTTTTGACGGAAAGGTAAAAGGTCCACATGTTTAGAAGGCAGTGAGGACAATAATTGGATGCTTTGATATCCAAAGAAAAGAAAACAGAAATGTCGTCGAATTGGTCTGAAAAAAAAAAAAAAAAAAAAAAAAAAACCGCGACATGACGGACTTGTAAACTCGCTTTTCCTAAGGTCTTGTGTGTGGATATGGTTTTTGCAGTCATGTTGACTGCTTAATAATTACTTTGAAACATTGCTTTATCTCACAAGATAAAGGTATGAGCCCACCCTTCCACTTCAAAGTATTTGTAACTGTCATTCTCAAGGTATTATTCAACTCAATATTATTCAATGTTTTAAGAAAAAAATAGTGGTTTGTTGCATTCTTAGCCAAAACCCTACGCTCAAGTTTTAGTCTGTGCCAGTGTTTTAAGAGCTAAACACTCCTGACCGTTGAACAACAGGAATGCTAACGTATGTCGAGCAGTACATTGCTTTCACAATTATATTTGTTGTAAAGCATAGGATTCATTTTCATCTTTACTTACCAGTTTTTACACACACACACACACACACACACACAACACACACACACACACACACACACACACACACAACAAAAGCACGCACGCACGCACGCACGCACGCAAGCGCACACACACACACACACACACACACACACACACACACACACACACACACACACACACAACACACACCAGGGTGCATGCATACTCTAAAACATCCCCTACTTCATTTGTACACAATATTTCTAAGACAGAATCGTTTGTCATAAATCATAAAGCACGTGCATACTATTGATCAGGAAGTGATTTATGGAGCAGTTATAGGTTAACAGGGACTGCCAGAAGAGCATGGGGAGAGGAAAGGTGGCAGATGAGGGTGGTGGTGGTGGACACAGCCAGAGACTAAAACATAGAGACAGAGAAGGCATGCAGGAGGGAGCCGTGTGCAAGTGTGTGTGTGTGTGTGTGTGTGTGTGTGTGTGTGTGTGGCGCGCGCGCGCGCGCGCGCGTGCGTGCGTACGTGTGTGTGTGTGTGTGTGTGTGTGTGTGTGTGTGTGTGTGTGTGTTGTGTGTTGTGTGTGTGTGTGTGTGTGTGTGTGTGTGTGTGTGCACGTGTTTATGCGCGCGTGGAGTGCGTACACGTAAGAATAGTGCATATGCGTGTGTGTGTCTGTGTGTCTTTATCTCTGTCTGTTTGTCTGTATGTCTGTCTGTCTGTCTGTCTCTCTGTCTCTCTCTCTGTCTCTCTCTCTGTCTCTCTCTCTCTCTCTCTCTCTCTCTGTATGTGTGTGTGTGTGTATGTGTGTGTGTATGTATGAGAGAGAGAGAGAGAGAGAGAGAGAGAGAGAGTGCGTGCATAATGTGCGCACGTATGCAAATGTGCGTGTGTGCTTCTCTGTGTGTGTTTCTCTAAGAGAGAGAGAGAGAGAATGAAAATGGTTTATTCATATATATACAGGCCATAGTCCCGATATGGAAGGGAGTGTGACATATTCAAACAATTCAAAACAGCAAAATGCACTAAATGGTACCATAATCAACCATCAAAACTCCAACCGTGCTAAGAACACAGTACGTCTGTAATCCTAAAGGAGTAATAAAGAAAAAAAAACAAACAAAAAAACGTTTACTATATTTTCATTGGCTAAAGCCATCAGCATACACAAGCAGAAGAGACAGGGCTGCTTATAATATTTTTTTCAGAATAAACGTTTCTCTCATATTCTGAATAGCTGGACACAGTAAAACAAAATGTACTTCGTCTTCTTGTGATTTTCTGCACAGTGGACATACTAAATCATGTTCAGTGTGAGCGTCTTATTTCTGACACTCCGAATCAGAACTTAGATGTGATCTGTTTCAAAGAATGTCTTATGTTAAGGGCAACAGAATGAGATATCCCATTCAACAACGAGTACATTTCAAATCTTTCACTGGTTTGGATATGGTGTTGCCAATTCTGCCAGCTACAATCAACCTGTCTTGGTCTGAAGCTACGAATAAACATTTGGACATTTCTAAATCCTTGATTGACTCAAACATGACCATAACCAAATTTAAACAAACATGATTTCACATTGGTTGCCCAGTTATGTTTACTTTAACATCAAGATGCGAGAGTGTCAAATATGCTTTGTAGGGCAGTCTGTTTTCTTCCATGCTGATTAGCCTTAACCAATATTTTGCTCGTCGAAGAAAAGAATTGACTGTAATCGAATATCTGTTGGCTTCACCATAAACCAAGTCATTTGGTGTACGTCTGTCTACACCAAGAAAACGTTTCAAAGCGCACAAATGAACCTTTTCACAGTGCTCAGCAGCTTTTTTCCCCAAAACTTACACTGAACAACAGGCTGTATTTTGGCATCAACATTTTTTTAGGAATATTTTCAAGGAATCATTAACAAAGCGTTCTTTCCACGTCTTGCTAAATCTCTACAAGCACCTGTAAAACTCAATTTTGTCGGAAGATATATACCAAGATACTTATAGACATTCACAAAAGGCATTAGAACTCCATTGTAGGTACATCATTCTCTAGCAGCTAAACATCCTCCATTTCTGAAGACATTAATATTACTTTTATCTAAACTAACACGCAGATCCAGACTGAAAGCTGCATTTTGCAAAATATTTAGCTGGGTCTGTAGTCCAATGATAGTTTCCGACATCAAAATGACGTCATCAGCCATCAGTAAGATAAACAACTCGAAAGCGTCAGATAGAAAACATGCCCCATGCCTACCTTTCCTTACAACTTCCAGAGCTAATTCGTTTATAAATAAAGAAAACAACACAAGTTAAATACACCACCTTGCTTTACACCAGCAGTACAGTTTATACGGCCAACTTGCCACTGGTACCAGACGCACAGGACGCCCCACTCTCAGGTTCAAGGATGTGTGCAAACGTGACATGAAAGTGTGCAACACTGACCCTGATGCCTGGGAAACAGCTGCCGACGACGGCGACTGCTGGCGTCAAATGGTGCAGAGAGGAATCAGACAGGTGGAGGAGGAGAGAACCCAGCAGGCAGCAGAGAAACGAGCACGCCACAAACAGCGAGCAGCCTCTGCTTCTTCCCAGTCGTCCTGCTTCGTCTGCACCAACTGCAACAGAGACTGTCACTCCAGAATTGGGTTGCACAGCCACACCAGGCGCTGTTCACAACCCTAGGAGAAACCTCACTTGGCGCATCAAGCATTGTCCTCCGGGACTGCATTGCAAACACAACACAACAACACAACAGTTTATAACATCCGACAATCTGTATCAAATTCTGATTTTAGCTCTCACGTATTTGTACAAGCTCTGGATACATTTAAACTTTTTTTTTCAAGAGCGAGTATATAGGAAAGAATCGTTTGTAAATAGTTTTCTATTGATAGAGAGAGAGAGAGAGAGAGAGAGAGAGAGAGTGGGAGAGAGAGAGAGAGAGAGAGTGGGAGAGAGAGAGAGAGAGAGATAAAGGTAGAGACAGACAGACAGACAGACAGAGAGGGGAGTATGTAGGAGAGAGTTGTACAATATTTATTTATGCACAGAGAGAGAGAGAGAGAGAGAGAGAGAGAGAGAGAGAGAGAGAGAGAGAGAGAGAGAGAGAGAGCAAAAACTGGCATTCGTGAGAAACGAGTCCACCATATTTTGATATGCTCAGTTAGGTGCATTTTGGTGATGAATATTTTTCAGGTCGGAACACGTACTGCTCTGATTTACTGATGGCACGTAAATGAAATAATCACTCTGAATGGGCTGAAGTAAAGACCTCTTAGTGAAGCCTTAAGCCGATGATACACAATGAACACACACTCGTCTCTTCCTGGTCTGTTTTAGAAAGTTGTGAAATCTGAGGTGAAAACACAACATTACATAAGAACACAAACAAACAAACAAATGACCGACAACATTCAAAGATTTGAGTCTGATTATTGATAATATAACGAGCGGAATGTCAAATTACTAGAAACGAATTTAGATAAGATTACCGAGTGGACTATAAAATATGTTTTGTCTTATTTCATACAAATTTAAACTCTTGTTGTATGCGGGATTGTCAAACAGATACGTCGAAGGCAGGAATTATCAATAATTTAAGACAGTATGTGTAGCACTGGGCATGCTAGAGAAAACGCTGGATGGTCACTTTCCGCTACAAAGGCACACTACATGGTTAAAATATTTAGTTTTTCATACATGGAGTGTCATTCTATGCAATAAACTTGCGACATGTCTTGGATCGGGAAAACAATTGTCAGGTTTAGACTAGTCTATGAAATCTGAGTATTTTTCAAAAGTGCACGTTTCAGTTGATGACAACGCTACTGATAATACGGAAGAAACAAAAGTTTCAGCAGTTAGTTTGGTCTTTCGATCTGCTATCTCATTTACAAACATTATACAGTGAGGGAAAACTCGGCACATTCGTATTCAACAGCAACGTCTTCTCTGGGTATCTTCTTCATAAACGCAGACAGGACCCCAGAGGCACTGACGGAGGCTGTTGTACGGCGGAGGTCCTCCAGAGATCTATAGAGCTTCACCCTCGTCGATGTGTCAGCAGGTCAGGTCTATGCTCTTGGATTTGATGTGTGGGACAGTCCTGCAGGAAGTGTTCCGCAGTTGTTGGGTTGTACTGCAGGGGCACTCTGAAGACTCGCCAATGTGGAATTTTGTGACCATGTGGTGTTTGAGTTCTGGAGTGGATATCTGATTATCCTTAGCCTTATCTGCAGATATAGTTCAAAGCAAGATAATCTGAAAGTCGGCCTAGGCGTGCACACCAAATTATGGCATTGCAGCTAATTGCAGATAACACAAAATAGTATTAAGAACAGTATCCCTCTACATTCTATATGGATGATAATGATAGAGTGAAATAGCAGTTAATATTTCTGTGACAAAATAAAATGGAAATTAATATCTAAACACATGCATTACCTGTTTTGTTTGCCAAGAACAAACATGACACGAATGCACGACCAAAGTCTCAACAGGATGACAATTGATTTTATTCCAGAGTCCACGCCAGTGGGAAGAGTTGTTCCAGAAAGTGAATGGAAGATAAATGCTTCTTCAAACCTAAAGTGACCAAATGGCATCGGTAAGTACACACCAACGAAGACATTCATAAGACAGGAGTCATTACTACTGAATGAGTTGTCAATTCCCGAAGATCTTACAAAGATTAGTCAATTCGGGACACGCACTAAAACTTGGAACGACATGGATGTTGAACACTGCAAAGAAAGCTGTATATTACGTACTTGGCATTCTGGTAAATACGTGCACCTGAGAGAAATACATTGACACCGTGGGTAATGTAGATAAACTAAAACTAATGGGATTGCTAGACTTAGGAAATGTTGTCGTGTTGTGCACAGGAAGGGTTTCCTTGGACAGAAACATCAGAATGGCCAGTAAACAGAAAGGAGTGACAGAGGCTGCATGTCCAATCATCAAACAGCAAAACAGAAAGGAGTGACAGAGGCTGCATGTCCAATCATCAAACAGCAAAACAGAAAGGAGTGACAGAGGCTGCATGTCCAATCATCAAACAGCAAAACAGAAAGGAGTGAAAGAGGCTGCATGTCCAATCATCAAACAGCAAAACAGAAAGGAGTGACAGAGGCTGCATGTCCAATCATCAAACAGCAAAACAGAAAGGAGTGACAGAGGCTGCATGTCCAATCATCAAACAGCAAAACAGAAAGGAGTGAAAGAGGCTGCATGTCCAATCATCAAACAGCAAAACAGAAAGTAGTGACAGAGGCTGCATGTCCAATCATTAAACAGCAAAACAGAAAGGAGTGACAGAGGCTGCATGTCCAATCATTAAACAGCAAAACAGAAAGGAGTGAAAGAGGCTGCATGTCCAATCATCAAACAGCAAATCCGGTCTTTGGCGGGTTGGGTTGGATAGTTTAATTTATGGCGGCCCATAGCCCGCTGACCACAATAAAGCATTTTTGAGTCTCTCAGAGACTTCACTACAAAACTTCATGTACGTTTTTCAGCGCTTTTTGTATTCCTCTGGATATGTCTGATATGTTCTTCCTGATCATTGCTTTGCTCTTCTTCTTTTTTTTTTTTTTTTTTTTTTTCGTTACTTGGTGCAAAAGTAATTAGAAGGATAAAGCAGTTAGTCCTGTCACAGAAAATGAATTTCAACATCACGTTTACTACTCCTACAAAAACTCATATTTTCTTTCTAAATCATATGTATAGAGGATTCTGAGTTGACGTCACACATCATGTGATCTTCTTGACGATACAACATAGCAGCCAACTTGGAAGTGTAATGATCAAAGTAGATGATCGTCAGAATCAATGCTAGCAGTCAGACATAAGGGTTTTTTTGTATTTAGAGCAACAGTAAAAAGAATACTCTTTTCATGAAATCATGAGGCTTATGGTTTTTGTGTTTAGAGAACAGCAGAAAATAATACTTTTTTTTTCATGGTCAAAAGATTTAAGGTGTGTATATCTAGAGAACAGCAGTAAAACGAATATTCTTTTCATGAAATCATAAGGTCTGAAAGTTCGTATAATTAGAGAACAGCGGTATACAGAATACTCTGTTCATGAAATCAAGAGACTTAAGGTTTTTGTTTTAGAGACCCGCAGTAAAAGAATACTTTTTTTATGAAGTCAAAAGATTCCAGGTGTGCGTATTTAGAGAACAGTGGTTAAAAGAATACTCTGTTCATGAATTCTTAAAACATACGGTTTTTGTATTTAGAGAACGGTAGTAAAAGAGACTCTTTTCACAAAATCATAAGGCTTAAGATTTTTATATTAATTTTACAGAACTGGGGTAAAAAGAATATACTCTTCTAATGAAATTATAAACTTTCAGATTTGTATATTTAGAGTACAGCCATAAAAAAGTATACTCTTTTCATTGAACAAATCTTAAATAAATGTTAGCGAACCGCCCAGAGAAACGTGGACAAACGAGTCACAAGACAAAACACGAACGCGTTTCGACCTCTTAGTCTTCTTCAGGTGAGTCACAAACGAATAAAATAACGAAAATTCACTTAGCTTTGATCGCTTCAGATCACTTTGCAACTAGATCTTTTCATTGAGTCATAAGGCTTAAGGATTTTATATTTAGAGAAAAGCATTAAAAGGAATACTCTTTTCGTGAAAACATAAGGCTTAAGCCTTTGTATTTTAAGAGATACAAACGACGAATCCAGCGTCTCAGTCTCTGAAAAATCAAAGACTATGGAACATAGTTTAAGTTTCGAAGATTCATCAGTTTTGATATCTACAATGCTGTTCAGATGGCAGTGGCCTCACACTGGTCAGCCTTCAATTAAAATGCTACAAAGGCATTTTACCACTGGTCAGTTACTGGTGTCATGTATGGCAACGCCACAAGTGCTTGTCATTTGTGTAGCTTGTGTCCATCAATATATTGATGTTATGTAAATGGAATAGAATGCGTTTTATATTGTTTTCTGATTCACACTTACCTGTCATATTTGTGCATGTTCCACGTGTGCTTGTCTTTATATGGTAATAACAAGAATTCTATCACATAGGTAGATTACCCTTAAGGAAGAGCAACTAGTATTCTGTGTAGCAAGCAAACAGCCTTGAATAATTGATGATGAGGATTGAACTGAATCATGCTGTGAGCTGCTGACACCGTAATGGTTCGTACTTCTGTGACTTTTGCCCATCTATAATTTGGTCATGGTCAAGAGGAGTAGGATACATTTCAGTCTGTATCTTCTGATTGTTACATTGTTTAAATGTGAAACTTGATTAGGATACAGATGCCAGTTTGCTCACACCTGTTAACCTATAACCGTAGTACCAGAACATGTGTATGGCAAATGAACAAACTGAAATAACAATTATCTGATTCACGTTTCGTGCCGGCACATGTGTGAAATTGGTGCAAATTGTGTCTATAAATTAACTGACGTTGAATGGATGGAATATGATGCATTTTGTACCATGTCTTCGTTTTACTCTTGACGGTGGTATCGTTAAACTGCGAACCTTACATTGGCGTTCAGATGCCAGGTAGGCTCATACATTCACAATACAACAAAAACCTTTCTACCAGTCATTATTGTGACATTCAACAGCAGAGTCTGAACATGAAAATAGTGGCAAAAGGTTCACTGTTGCATGGTACTGTTTCTAATTCACACTTTAATGATAACAATGATAAAGAAGCAAAACAAAGAACAGAACTTTTACAACTAATGCTGTTACATGTTTTGGACAAATGCTTATCTTGACCAAGGGAGTAAGGAGGGCGTTTATTATTTATCTGCACGCAAAGCCATAATGCGAAAGAGTAATTAGAAAGGCAAAGTCCACATTCACTGGCGTTGTTGTGCAAGAAAAAGAGAGCCTGTCTTCGACCACATCCACATTTCCACATCACTTTTTAACAGGAAAGAAAGAAAAACAAATCGGTTATGCTATCCAGACCCAGAGTGCCACATTTTGTAAGAAATCTCGGGTCGATAGCATCACTGATTTGTCATATAAGCGCTTATCGTAATCAAACCTATATCATATCAATACATGCACAGAGGTACATGTTTGGAAATTTACTTACTTACAGGTAAAGTGGAGGACGGATGGTTTGTAGTCGAAGACGGAAGGGTGAATGGGTTGAAAGGATATGTACATGTTGCGACGATGCTATTCTGATGTTGGGTTCTCCAAATCGAAATCTTGTCAATGCGCATCTTACGTATTTATCCAAATCTAACAGTACGGTTCTAGTCATGAAACTGTTAGAATCTACTATACTCCGGAGATCTCTTGCTGTTATTTATATAGGAATTCCAATTGTGCCACTGACAATCAAACACTTTACAAAAAAGAAGTTGTGGATTGATTATCCAAGACGTCAAAGGAATCATGGACATTTAATCAATCATAGCCTTCAGACGCCTAGATCATTTTCCCGTTATCTGGCGGATTAATCATAATTTTGCTTTCAAAAATTATTTTCCCTTTGTTAGCCTAAATTCAACAGCATCACGTAGGCCTTGAAAGGAAGTATGTACACGTTTGTACGAGTTAATTTCAGACAAAATTGAATGACACAATTTCTAGTGTTCATAATTACCGGAGACCTACCTAGTTTTCCATATATAATATCATTTGGTGTTAACACTCTCTGTTACAGAAGAAGCATTATTCAAAACCCATAGTTCTGCACCATACAGTAATGTTAGTTGTATTTGTATATCAAATATTTTCATTGTAGAAATTATTGTTCAATTTACACAGTTTACACGTGAATTTAACGTCATTCTTTTTCTTTGTTAGCCGCAATCATTACAGGCAATCTAAATTTTGTTGAAAAACACCATTCCTTAGTAATGGTGTACATTTAAAACTAATACTTGAATACCCTTGTGAAATTATCTATCTGTGCGTACTGTCTTATCCATGTCAACATTAAACTGAAACTGAGATGCAGAATGATACGAATTCTTCAGTAAAGTTTGCAAGCGAACTAATATAACCATATCAAAATGATACTATCTGCAAACAAGAGAATAAACAAAAAATATCACCATAAACATTTGCACTATTCTTTCCATTGTTAATTACTTCATTAGCTACCTCATTCATAAACAAAGAAAAAAGAACAGGACTACAGACATTCCATGTTTCACATCTTCGGAACAATGAAGATAACCAGTTTACTGCATTCTACATCGAACTCTTGCTTTACAATATCACACATGCTCTCAAAAGATCTATAAACTTTAACTTTAATTCGATGTTTCAGTAGAATGGGTCATACAAATGTTCTTGATATAGAATCAAAAGCCTTCTCAAAATCTATAAAAGCAACGTAGAATTCTCCGTCCAAAGCGAGTTGTTTTTCGATGATTGCTAATAGTGTAAACATATGACCAATCGTTAAACAGTTCTTTTAAATCCAGTTTGATGTTCAATTCTTATTTAATCAAACAATTCTTGTATTTTTAGATTGAAATAGAACTCAACAGCTTGCTGCTTAGGTCAGATACAGAGTGCCACGATAATTCATGGGATAAATAGCATTTCCCTTGTTTCAATAAAGGCAAAATGATAAACTCCTTCCAGCTATTAGGATATTCTTCGATATCAAACAAAACATTGACATTTTCACCAGAAAACAAGGTGTGTTTTTTTTCCTAGGAGACCGTCTGGTCCGGCTGCTTTACCACATTTTAACCTTCAGTGTTTCTTCTTTCCATATTGGACGATTCAAAATGTACAGTTCCTGGTCATTTTGAAGATTATTATCATAAGAGTTACTTCCGTCGCTATTCATCTCAGAACTATTTTCATCATCATTACGAAATTCATCTCGCACAGTCTTAGAAGCAATGCCTTCTTATTCAAAGACTCTCTTAAGATGACTAATCCAGTCTTGTAGTGCAATCTCATTTGCTTGATGTGTTGCTTTAATTGAAATATTTCTCATATTACGCCATAATTCTTTCTGGTTATCTACGGACATAACAAGTCTACCCATTATGTGTATTTTGTTTACAATTAATTAACATTTGCAAGTAATTTCACTTTTTGAAAACAAGTGAACTTGTACAGGTTGTTGGTCAGATTTGATTTTTTCTGAGACATCAACCTTGCAACAACCTTGAAGTTGAGTAAACAAATCTTCAGAAAAAAATGTCATGTACGCTACAACCTGAGTCAGATATGTCTGTGTAGCAACACCGAAGGTTGCCATTATACAATGTAGAACATTCTAGGCGCACAAATGTAAGATACTTTAATATAAGAATTGAGTACATAGTCTTTCGGTCATCTCACCAAATGTTAGTTACTGTTGTCATTGGAAAACAGAGGCTGATCCGATTGATTAATAGAAAGTGGGAATATATCCGAGGTCACTGAAATCATTCATGACCCATTCAAATCATTACGTGGCCATGTCACCATCATAATAATTTCAGCTGTAACATCACGCAAGGATTTATTCCATTTCCAGTTTCACATCTTATGTAGTATGGTGAATTTACAGGTGGAATATAAACATATATTCTTTTCAATCCTAAATGAAATCTTGAAAGCAAACAACATAAGATATTATTTGCATCACATTGAAGATTGGTGATATGGAGAACGAATGTATCTCTTACTATATCTCACTGTATTACTCCCCTGGACTCTCCTTTCTTGGCTAGCAACTTAATTGCTGGCCTACAAAACAGTATGATTGGGGAGATAACGGGAATTAAAAATGTCCATCAGTGTTTCAACTTAACACATGAAATCAAAAGTAGGAATGTAGGCAAGATACTGTTCCACAGTTTGCTCCAAAGGCCAAAAACATTCAGAGTTAAGACTGTTTGTTTGCATTATTTATCCTAGTGTTAATTACAATTACATTAAGGTCATTTACTTGATTAGCACGACTATCGTTCTGTTTGAATTTTAACATTGTTTATCCACTCTCACACTTCCTTACCAGATTTGTTCGTTTGTTTATGTACGTTTACATTGGTGTCATTTACATCTATATTAACACACGTAATTATCGTGTTCAAAGTTTCCATCCTTCAAAAGAATTTTCACCTACGGATCCAAATCTGAGGAGGCGATTGCCTCTGCTGTGTTTTCTGCAGTAGATTCCCCCTCTACACTGCTGAGCTGACAGCCGTGGTCCTGGCTCTTGGTCCTGGCTCTTAAAATGGTCTGTAAATACAAACATAAAGATTTCCTCATTACATCAAACTCCCTCTCTGCTTTGGAGGCCATTGCCGGCCGTAACCTCAAGCACCCTCAGCTGGTGAAAGTTTTCGAACTGTACACCTCTCTGAAATCAGGTGGATACAACATAGTTTTGCTTGGGTCCCCAGCCATGTGGGCATTCGAGGCAACGAGGAGGTGGATCAACTTGCCAAGAGTGCCACAAAGGAAAAGTTGAGCAGGTTGACTATCCCTCACACTGATCTCAAACCCATCCTAAAAGACAGGCTTACGTCAAAGACCTCTGGCAAGAGGAATGAAACTCGCAGATGAATAACAAACTAAAATCCGTCCAAACCTGAAAGAGTTTTCACCATGTTCCCGAGGCGGCCGTAAAGACGAAACAGTCTCGTGCCGTTTGCATACAGGCCACACGTTTTATACCCATTGTTATCTTTTAAAAGGTGAAGAAGCTCTGTGGTGCATTCCATGTCATGTACCACTCACAGTGAAACATATTCTTATAGAGTGTTGGGATCTGCACGATATGAGACATAAGCACTGAACAGCAGACTCCATGAAAGCCCTATTCAGATGATGCCACCTTTGAATTTCTGAAGGAAATTAATATTTTTTATCTGATCTAAATTCAATGGAAGAAAGATTTTTAGTGAAGTTTCTGGTGTGTTTTTAGAAGGTGTATTTTAAACAGATGTGTGAAAGGTGGTGTTTCTTTTTTTGTTTGTTTCTTTGTTTTGACTTGTGAGCTGACCTCAACGTGATCACAGCCCTGATATGGCCCTTTGCGGTCGGCTGGGCTACAAGCAACATTACCTTACCATACGTAATTATTGGTAATCATAGTCATAAAATTACCTGTATTTACATATGGCTGATTCACACTCTTTCACACAAGATCTTGCCAGGAGATGTTCTGCCCAGCTCGGATATCCTTTAATCACCCCAAGTCTTCATATCCTTATAATCGCTGACATGTTGAAGAGGTGATTGGAGGGATACAGATCCTGCATAACCAGCCGTGTTGGTGCTGCATTGCACGAAAACAGAGTTGACAAAACTTACATTGTGAGTCTGGGCATTTTTACTCTCTCTCTCTCTCTCTCTCTCTCTCTCTCTCTCTCTCTCTCCTCTCTCTCTCTCTCCTCTCTCCTCTCTCTTGGGGGGTCACTTTTGGCTGGCGAAGTTTGACACTGACTGACAGGAGCTCCGACAGTTAAGTGAAGTGTCGCTGGTCTCAGCCCTGACATCAACCCATAGAGTACCTGGTCCTCATAATGCCAGAGGCTGCTTTAAGCTTCCGGTCAGTGTGCGGTGGGTTTCCGCTGGTCTGCAGACATTTCATGACTCGATGAGTGTTGAAGAAGAAAGCCATATTCTTCCGGACATTTGAAATGCGCAAACGGGTTTACGTATGCGGTATAATGGTTGGCTTGGTCCTGGCGTATTTGTACTTTGGCGGGTTTTTTTTACGTCACTGTTCAGATGCGGAGCTGAACCCTGGACCTGCGCCTGGCGGAAAAGCGGACAGTCTTCGGCAGACCCACTTGAAGAGCGCTGGTATTGGCTGTGCTGAGCTTCTTCCCCTTCGCAGACAGCCGGTGACCTGACGGTGAAGGACATCATTTCAACTCTTCACAGTAAGTTGACAAAGTCAACGAGGATATCCATCAAGTTAAAGATATGTGATTTGGACTACAAGAAGGGCTTACTGAACTGAAGGAGCAAGTGATACTCTGAAAACGTGAGAATCAAACTCTGAAAGAACAAAACGAAAGATTATGGGAAAGTGGAGAACTTGGAAATGATGGCTGACAGCTTAGAGGGACGGCCCAAGAGAAACAGTGTTATCCTTATGGCATTCCCCGACAGGAAACTGAAACTGAAGAGCAAAGTGAAGATTTAATCAGAGCTCTAACTGATGGACAAACTGGGTCTGGCACATGACATTGACTTGATCAACTCCACAGACTCCATAGAAAGAAAGAGCCCCCTATCATTGGCTGAGGTATTTTGTTTCAAGACAAGGAAAGAATTTTTAGTAACAAAAGTAACCTTTGGGGCAGCAACGTATTCACTGGGGAAAATTTCTCCTTACTGGTTAGGGAGGTTTTGACGAAAACTTGTTCCTCATCTAAAGACAGCCAGAAATGAAAACAAGAAAGCGACAATGTTTTTTTTTTTCACCAATTGGTTATTGAGGGAATGAAATCTGGGTTGGACCACCAACAAAACTTAAAACCAATTCAATAGGAATACAGCCGTCGTAGCATACATAAATAATGCTATAGATTATTATGTCGTAGAACGATTTTGTAACTAAACTGGTATGACACAGAGAGAACAAAAATTTGGAATTGCCGTCTTCCTTTAATTGTCACAGAATATAATCACGTGCGAGTGGCGTTGTTCCTCGTGAGCTTGGGACAGAGGATGACACTGCAGCTGTGTCAGCCTCCAATCGCGTGCACGAGGATAGTGTGAACATGTTGTACATCTCTAGTGGTGTCAATGTGTATTTTGGGAGTGGGAGTGAGAATTGTACACAGCAGGGGAAGAGTGCATGCATGCTAGGGCGAGAAAGGAATAACGTGTGTGTGGATGGAAATCGCTTGTCATTTTTATGTTGAAATGTCAATGGGTTATTGTCGAAGATAGGTGATCTCTCTTAATAACATCTTTTGACATAGATTGTCTTGTTGAAATGTTTGTTGTTTATTTACAACCTACTTCCTTTAATACCCATCGCAATTTTCTGTACGCCTGCAACACAATTTAATCATCAAAGGAGACGTTCAGGGGGAATAATTTGCCTCGTGAAAAAAGAGATTTTGCAATATGTTAAAGCTATTGATGTTGATTACAACAATGTTATATTTGTAGTTTCTAGAAGTCCACTCAATTTGATCAAAGATATATTGTATACATGTACATGTGTAACCCCCAGAAAACTCATGTACTAGTCGCACTTTGATGCTGATAATGGCATGTGAAAACTAGAAGAGAATCTCACATATACGATCTGTGAATTTTCTAATATGTATATGCATTTAAACTGAGACCTTAACAACAGAACGTTTTATGTCGTTCAGGATATGGCCGCTAATAGCACTGTTTATAGTACTTGTTTCAAAGATGATCCTTTTTGTGTTTAAAGGGAGTGTGAAGACAAAAGTATGGTAAGTGTTTACTGAGCATGTGCACAACTGCATGATTATGCATATTAAATCGTGTATTTGATGGCGACCGCCAAGGTCGTTTGACATGCGTTTCTGACACGGGTAATGATGTGAATGATTATCTTTTTGGCTTCTGTTGATCTTTATGTATGTATTATGTCATCGTGTTCTCTGTATGTACTAAAACGTATTGAGTCAGATCACTTACCTTTAGAACTCCATGTTAACTTTTATCAAGACGATAAGCTTCGTAAGGATCAAGGTAATGTGAATAAAAGATAGTTCGTTTATTGATAAGTTTTTTCGGCGTGAACAGAACGCTGAATTATTTCATGCGCTGATGAACAATTAAGATAGTAAATCTTTACTTGAAGCAGTTATTGATTTCATAGACGTGGATATTAACTTGGCATTGAATACGTTGAACAACTGTATGAAAAAACAACAACAAAGGAATGTATGTAAACAAGGATCAGAATTGATAAGAAAACATTTAACGATGCGTGGTTTGACCCATGGTACCAAATAAATAAGATAAAATTTCTGCCAGAAAACCCTTAAGAATATTTCGTAGAACATTGGATGTCACTGACAGGTTGAATAATTGTAAATCAAGAAGAGAATATGATTAGCTGTAACAGAAAAAAGAGAAAAAATACACTTGTTTCTTAAATAATCCTATTAATTTGGTGAATGATACTAATCAATTCTGGTATGATGTACATAGGGCGTCATCCAAGGTGTTTAATACACGTACTGCAATTTCTATCAACGAGTGGCACAAGCATTTCAAAATCATCCTTGAAAAAGATGCTGACAGTACAACAGAATCGGAAACGATAAATGATTCGGAAAGCACAAATGAATTCAGTTTTCTGGATGACCCAATCGCCAAAGAGGAAGATTTAGCAGCTTTAAAGAAATTGAAAAACGGCAAAAGTGCTGGTCCAGATGGTTTAATTAATGAAATGTTTAGATATGGTGGCGTGATAATTGTCGAGTTTCATGTTAAATTTTTCAACGCTTTTTTAATTTTTTTTTTTTCAGAGGAATATGTCCTAAAGCCTGCATGGAATCAATCATAGTGCCATTGTTTAAAAAAAGAAATATTAACGGTCTGGTGGCTACAGAGAAATGTAAATTTGTGACAGTGGTGACAAGCCTTAGTCATGTTGCAGGTGTGGGTAGAATAGTACACTATTACTGGCAAATATCAGGTTGGTTTTACGAAAGGATATTCTATAGTGGACCACATGTTTACATTGCATTATTAGCAGTTACACATGGGCAGTGTTCGTTGAATCGTAAATTTTACGTTGATTTTATTGATTTTGAGAAGGCTTTCGATTCCATTTTAAGGAAACTTCTATGGCTAGTTCTTCAAAAGAATGGTGTTAGAGGGAATGTGTTTCAGTGTATAAAAAAATATGACTGTGTTCTAATGTGACAGCAAAAGTAAGATCTGGCAATGAACGCACAGACTGTATTTTGTGCACACAGGGTGTGAAACAGGGAGATGCTTGTTATCCTATGTTGTTTTCTTTCTTCATAAATTAACTGGCCTTAAAAATAATTGAAAAGGGACATCATGGAGCCACATTGTCACATGAAATCCTGGAATTAGCTGTCTTCTTACTAGCTGACGGATATTGCTTTGTTACCAGAGACGTTGGACTCCAAACCCAGTTAAATAACCTTCATAGTAGATGCAAGGCTTCAACTTCAGATAAATATGGAAAAGAGTAGCATCGTTGTTGTTGGGGTTTTTGTTTTGTTTTGTTTTGTTTTGTTTTGTTTTCGGAAAAGGGAAATCCCTAGCAGCAAGGGAGAGACAATTTTTAGATGTAGGTTTTCATCTGCATGTTAGGACTTTGTGAGCATAATACAACATACGTTACTATACATTTTGAGAAAATTGTATATGCTTACTGATTACTCTTTGGATGTATTTCTTAAACTTTCTTGATGTGCAAGCCCAACCAATTGCTTAGTATGGAGCAGATAATGGGGTGTGGATGAAGATGTTGCTGAAAAAGAAAAAGTTCATCTGATTGCTTTAAAAAGACTCTTGGGAGCGCAAACTAAAACGCCAAATGTTCCTGTGCATGGGGATAAAGGTGGATATCCTATATACATCAACTCTTAGTTGCTATTTAGTCACTGGTTGAGAATAATGCGCACGGATGAGAAAAGACTGCCATATAAGGCATATAAGTTATGCCTAGTCTAGAATCGCCAGGTAAGAAATGTTACGTATCTGATATTCGACATTTTTTTTTTTTTCAAAATAGGTTTGGATTTGTCTGGATCAATCTAGGTGTGGAAAAAATCAAAATCTTTTCAAAAGAACTTCATCAAAGATTGATTGATAACCAATGGCAAAAATGGGAGGGACACGTTAAAAAAAGTGACAAGTACGCATTTTATATAATATTTAAATCATCTAGGAATTGTGAAGTATATTTTTTGCTTGACATTGATAGATATTTGAGAACTATATGACAAGAATGAAATTTGAAATAGCCGATATATTTGTACAGAAGCATCGGTACACCAATGTTGATGAAGATGCTATTGTGTGCCCATTGTGTAAGAATGACAAAGAGAATGAACATCTTTTGCTTGGCTGTCCTGCTTTCTAGGGCAAGCGAAACGATTTTATCTACACCCATCTCTCCCAATATCTGAAAAGCCCATGTCTGTTTAATGTTGTATTGCTAACGGCGAACCATTATATATAATTATATGAAATTATATTGAAGAATGTTTCCATACATTTGTGTAAAGCATTCAGAAGAGATACTGTACTACTGAGCTAAAATAGTCTTGGATTACACAGTTGGGACAAATTAATGCTCAACTGTCATGTGATCTTCTATGATTGTATAATTATTCATTGTTTATTCAAAATGTGTTGTCAATGTATTGTACCCCCTTCAGAAGGGGCCATGGCCGGTGCTGAAACTTGCACTTCTCTCTCTCTCTCTCTCTCCTCTCTCTCTCTCTCTCTCTCTCTCTCTCTCTCTCTCTCTCTCTCCACTATACCTATATACACTTTGACCAAAGAATATTGAGATTGCTTTAGATGGTGTGGCAGTGCTTCCAGTCTAGATCTAGATCAGTAGATAGACTGATTCTGTGTTGTGTCAGTGTGACTGCAGACTGGTTCAGTGCTGTGTCCGTGTGACTGCAGACTGGTTCAGTGCTGTGTCCGTGTGACTGCAGACTGGTTCAGAGCTGTGTCAGTGTGACAGCAGATAAAGAGATGAAGCGAAAACAAGCTTTTGGTCTCTTCCTGAGCGACATTTTGGTCACAGGTATAAGATTCTGGCTGAGGGTTGTACCGGACGGCTCCATTTTGCTCATTTGAATCTTTTTCCCTGGGGAAGGGGGGGGGGCAGGGCCCTGGACCCCCATTCCGCCTGCCTAGCAAGTTAACCCATTAATGCCCACCGTCCCATTCTTTTGGGTGCAACATACTTCAGTATCTGTATCCGGTGTACCTGTGTCACTGTGGCTCAGCTGCTTTGTGTTAATCAGGGATCATCACGTGCATACTGGGATTGCTTTGGTTGAAGTATTCTATTTTCATTCTAGCTGTGGGAGCTGCTATTTGCATAAAACAAACTCTGGGTCAGCAGCATGAAAAGGCCAAGCAGAAAAAGGTAAGGATGTCGTTTCTGTTCCACACTCTTTTATGTATGACACAGAGAATAGAAATTGGAGATTATCTGGTTATCAGAATATGTATTCGTCAGTTTGATGATATTTTGAATCTGTACTGATCTATCTAGAACTACCATCCCAAAAATGAGACGGTGAACATGAGAGGGTAAGGTTTTTTGCCTGTACATTTGTGTGTGTGTGTGTGTGTGTGTGTGTGTGTGTGTGTGTGTGTGTGTGTGGTGGAGAGAGAGAGAGAGAGAGAGAGAGAGAGAGGGGAGTACATCGTTAGGCTACCTCGTCCAGTTTGAGCCCTGACAAGGTGCAAGAGGACACCAAGCTGAATACCCGGGTCTTGGGATTGGGGACTGGTTGTGTTGATTTCAATGCAAAGCTGAAAGAAGAAGAGGGCTGCCTTTACCATCTCACATTTGACTATCTGTTCACCAGCCCGAAGCTGTTGAATGTGCTGACATACGAGAACATAGCATGTACAGGAACAATACGTTCGAATTGCCTTGAGGATTGCCCTGTGAAAGGCGTGACAGAGATGAAGAAAACGGCGAGGGGAACCTATGACCCTGCAACTGACACAAGAACTGGCCTCACTATTGTATGCTGGAATGATAACAACATCGTGAATGTTAGAGCATCCATTTCCGACAGTAAGCAGATTGTCAAGAGCCGAGTCAAAGCAAGTCATCATTCCTCAGCCCTTCATGGTCCGCCATTACAACCACAGTACGGGTGGTGTGGACCGCACAGATTAAAATATGGGGAAGTACAGATCTGTCATTCGCTGCAAGAAGATTTATGGCCCATTTTTGCATTTATTGTCAAGATCTTAACATCCAACAAGCCTCGCATCTCTACAGGAGCACACATGTAGCCAAAGACAATCCTCTGGATCTTCTCACCATCGACAAGGGCATTGCCAGGGAATACATTGCCGAGCTTGTCATGCAGGACCTGGTCGTCTAAGAGAATATTTCTTGACAAGCGTGTCCCTCTAGTGATCAGGTTTGACCGTGTTGACCATCTGGTGCAAAGCAGGTCTGCACAACTGAGATGTTCATCATGTGGAAAGAAGACCAGGCGCTGCTGTGTTAAGTGCAAAGCTGGTCTACATGACAAATGCTTCCAACCTACCACACTCAGAGAAACAGTTGACAGTTTCTGTGGTGCTTAAATCACCCATGACAATGGCAGCTGGACAGAGCAAAGCCCACGCACAATGTGAAACAAACTGTTCTCCACGCATATTTCCCTTGAAAGTTATGATTTAGCTATTTCCTTTGGATACCCAAAGAGCATTTTAGTACAAAATGATATATTTATGTTTTGTTTATTTCGTTTGTTTTCAGCAGAATTGTTATATTTTGTTTCAGTTAAAGTTCATTACTTTCAGCATTTATGTTCATGTGTTCATTCTTTGCAAAAACAGAAAACCCTTTGCCTAACGTCCCATTTTTTGGACGCCGACATTTTATTGTCTTGATATGGAATTTCAAAGTATCAATCAAAATAAGAGCATGTAACATGTTAATTGTATCTAGTTGAAAAGTGAGACGACTGCAGGTGGAAATCTAAACAATTCTTAAATAAATGTTAGCGAACTGCCAAAAGAAACGTGGACAAACGAGTCACAAGACAACACACGACGCGTTTCGATCTCTTAGGTCTTCTTCAGGCAAGACACAAACAAATAGAACAATGAAAATGAACGAGTTTGTCACTTAGCTTTGATCTCTTCAGCGCAAGGTAGGCGTTGATTGATTCAACGCCTACCACAATCCCTCCCGCCGCCCCCTAAAGAAATGTTGCCCGCGCTAACCGTTCATCTAATGACGTGATCATATTAATGGTCGGTCTACAATGCTTTGTACTCCGAAGGGGGATGGGCTTGGTGAATTGTGAGTGTGGGAAGGTCTGAAGTCTTAAATCTTAAAGGCCTACATGGCGCAGACTTAGACTGCGTATGCCTGTTTGTCTGTACGTATACGTGTGCTTGTTCGTTCGTTCTTTAATTTAATTT
This sequence comes from Conus canariensis, assembly GCA_033310375.1. Lineage (NCBI taxonomy): Eukaryota > Metazoa > Mollusca > Gastropoda > Neogastropoda > Conidae > Conus > Conus canariensis. The sequence continues at coordinate 49,849,802 of CM065745.1, forward strand.
CTATCCACCCAACAGTGATCTTAGACAGTATGTAAGTGTTATGTGTGTGTGCATCTGGTGTTTGTGGGTGTATGCATGTGAACAGTTGATTTTGGGCGTACGTAGGTATGTATAATGCAATTAGGCCTAGATTAAAAAAAAAACCATCACATAACTGAATCCAAAACTTTAAAAGAAACACTAAATAAGCAACTAACACCAAGATGGGGAAAATAACATAGACGTTAAAGTAAGTATGATCATCACCCATCAGTGACTGATTAATGATAATAATTTTTACCCCTCTTTGTGTGTGTGTGTGTGTGTGTGTGTGTGTGTGTGTGTGTGTGTGTGTGTGTGTGTGTGTATGAATATGTGTGTGAAAACTTTCCACAGTTAGTCTCATTATGATCACACGATCTTAACTCACCTAGAACATTGTTTACATGTGGCCCCCCCCCCCCCTTTCTTTTTGTGTGTGTGTGTGTGTGTGTGTGTGTGTGTGTGTGTGTGTGTGTGTGTGTGTGCAACACATGATACCCTGTTTTTCATTGATCACTGCTATCTTCTCTCAACAAACAGCAGCATATTGATGCCAACACATTATTTCACCTGTTACAATGAACATCATCCCACAGCATTGTTTACTTTTTTAAACAACACTATTAATATGAACCTCCCAACCTCCCACCCCCACCCCCACCCTCCACCCCATAGTGGATGAAGAGATATGAGCTCTCCTTCTCTTGCCCTCCTTCCCTCCCCCCCCCCCCCCCACACACACACATTACCCTCCTCCTTTTTTTTTCTCAACCCCCCGTCCCCCCCCCCCTCCCAATCATACCTTATCACCCATTTATCTTCCATCCCCTTCCCCCCTCATTAACATTACCCACACACCTTTCACAACTACCCACACATAACTACCACCACCTCTTTCATCACCCAGCGAAATCATTTATTTTATTCACCTAAACTTTCTTTCTTTCTTTCTTTCTTTTTTTTTTTTTTTTAAACAGTTTCTTCTGTTCATGTACTTATTTACCCCTTCTATATATTTTTTTTTTTCCAGTTTGCCTCCCCCCCCCCCCCCTTACCATTATTATCAATCCACCATTACCACAACCGTCACAAAGATATCACACCACCCCACTAAACTAGACACACAACCCTATCGTATCACACAACCCCCCCCCTCCCCCCACGAAAACCCCCTCCTTTTCCTCTCCCATAATCCCCCTTGTCATTTCCGCCTAGCGGCTATTCTCCCCACCACATGGACAACAACAGATGAGTCATTTTCGTTCTTTGTTTGTACTGTCTTAAATGTTAAATGTGATTTTTTTTTTCGCCTGAAGAAGACCCACGAGGTTGAAATGCATAGTGTCTTGTCATGTGCTTTGTTTGTCAATGTCCTTGGCGGTAACTAACACCCTCTCTTTCTAAATTTTGTTAAAGTAAATGTCCAGTTGGGCTCTTATTCAGTCCTTGAACAACTTCAAAAATGTTTGATTCGTTAGAGATGACGTCTTCAAAGACTGACATCGAAGATTCAGTGTTCAACAACCAAGCAGGTAAATAGGGTTTCATTCTATCGCGCAAAAAAGTAGATGGAACGGGGTGATTTGCTGGCCACAAATACAAGTCACATGTTTACAGAATTTGGTTTTAAAGGCATTAAGCCTAAATCTAAAAATCAAACTTTTTAAAATCCACTCTTGGCAGAGATTCTTGATACCTGTTTTATTGTCTGATATCTTGTTAAATAATATCCCATTTTTGTTTTTGTGCCTTTTCCCTTATTTAGAATAGAATTCCAGGATACGTCTTTTAAAAAACTATAACTCTCATGTAAGGATAAAGGAATGCATATCTTTGTTAAATTAGTTTCAGTGATAGCAGCCTTTTTGGCTAATTGGTCTACCCTTTCATTCGCAGATAATCCACAGTGAGATGGAACCCAACAAAAATCGACATAAGAACCACGTAAATGCAAGAAATGAATTAAGTGGTAGACTTCTGATATGAGTTCTGCTCTCACACTTGCATTCGAAAATTTTAGAGCTTGTAGGACTGATTTTGAATCAACACAAAGTAGTATTTGAAATGCAGGAAATCGAAAATCAAGAAGAAAGTTTAATGCCATAATAATGGCAACAAGTTCCGCAGTAAATATGGAAATATTCTTACCAAGGTGGTAACCTTTCTCTATTTTTAAGGATGGAATTATGAATGCTGAACCAGTGTGCTTGTGTTTGTTTATCTATGGGTATATGTGTGGTTGTCTTTACGGCATTGATATTCGGTGGTGATGTAGTGTTGTGGTGTCTATATGTATGTAGTAATGGTAGTGGTGCCCGTGCTGGCAATGTGTTTGTGTGTAGGTGTGTGGTACCTTGCTTTCTTTTTGTTTGTTTGTTTGTTTGTTTGTTTCACGAAACGAAAGAGGATGTTGTGTGCCCAGAACGAACGAACAAACGAGAGAGAGAGAGAGAGAGAGAGAGAGAGAGAGAGAGAGAGAGAGAGAGAGAGAGAGAGAAGGTTCTTTTTAGATTGAGAGTTCATCTTTACAGGGTGCTCGTTCCTGATTTGGCAGCCAGTGATTTCTGCTCTTGGGGCAAAAAGCAGGAGGTCGCCTGACATTTTTGGCGGGCACGGGAGGCAAAAAGGAAGGAACGGAAACAGGACATTAAAGAGAGAGAGAGACAGACAGACAGACAGACACACACACACACACACACACACACACACACAGACACACAGAGAGATAGAAAGAGATACTATTGATTCTAGGGTGTCTGAACATATTTGATAACTATTAACACAAACATGTTTTCGTGATTTTGAAATTCTAAATCATTATTGTTCGTGATCGAAATTATTTCCAAATTCTACCCTGCACACACACTTGATAGGTAAGATGTAGATCATGTGATCGACCATAAACTTAGTATGTGTTTATTTTACTAATCTAGATGTAATGTCTTTCTAGGACAAGCATCCTGTAGTTCACAGCCCCTCTTCGGCCACTGACTCCCGGTGTTGATATCACGACGACCCTTTCTCGGCCATTGACTCCCGGTGTTGATACCACGACGACCCCTTCTCGGCCCTTGCTGTGGTGTCCGCTGCCAGGGATGTTCTGATTTCTCTTTTTAAAAAGACGTTTTGACAATCGAGATATGCCGTTTGTGTACCCATAGTGACTTGTATGTGCGGGGCAGGGTCGGTAGCTTGGTGACTCAGAAGAAAGAAAAGAAAATTTACAATGTTTTGAAGTGAATTATTTATAAATATATTGGGGTAAACTGTGTGTATTGGGCAAGGGAAAGAAAAGAAAATGTACAATGCTTTGATGGTGAATTGTTCATAAAATATAGTTTGGTAGACTGTATGTAATCGGCAAGAAAAAATGAGCGATCAAAATTCCCGAGCGCAAACGAGTAAGACACAAAAGAAAGGGAAAAAATATTTTCCTGTTTTTCTGGGGAAGAATTTTTAGATGGCATTTCCATGTGTGTTTACTGAAAGAGAGCCAGATGTGCGGTTGTGCGCTGGGCGCATGATTATCTTTGCGTGTGAAAGTGGATGTGTAGACCATCGTGTGACGGAGGGAATGAAGGTAAGGGGGGATGGGAGAGGTCACGGAGGAGGGCCACCTACTGGATTCAAAAGAGGAAGGCTTCATGGATGATCAGCCATGGGTGCCAAGAATTGAGGTACATGATCACACAGTTCATTCTCATGTAATGGAGAAGTTATGGGTTTGGACTGGTTATCTGATACCCCCCCCCCCCCACACACACACACACACATACACACACCTCTACCCTACTCACCTCTGACTCCCATCCTCACCCGTAAAGTAGAAGCAGACCCTCTCTTACGCAGATGATTCTCTGTGTCTTTAATCAACATCAATTCAAAGTCAATAAAACCCTAATCCTCGTCACGACCTCACCAACTTCCGGCTATGTCACCATCAGTGAAATGGCGAGTGATGTTGGTAGGTATCCTTTCACGATGACTGTGTCAGTGCCAGACAGGCATTCAATGGTGTGCAGTTTCAAGTTGCTAGCACCTGCTGTCTCTGTCTCCGTGAGAATCCCACGACATCACGGTTGGCATTCACGAAGCAAAAATGGGAATTTTGCACGTATATTCAAGTTACAGGGTGGAAAGTTCACTGTTTCCTCTCATGTTGATCCCTGTAGTAATGCAGAGAAGACAGCTTGCTTTCAGTTGTTTTTTTCATTTTTTCCTGAAAGTCAAGCACCTAAAAAACTGTCCAGTGGGTTTTTAAACTGTTCAGTGCAACACTATTCCAGCTTTCAGCATCATGTGGACTGCAACCTGAAGACAGAGTGTGAAGATGGACGAGATGAAGCAGAACACTGTCCATTCAGCAGTGCGGACTGCAAGGGAATGGTGGCGTTATGTGGCCGTTGCTACGAATTTCTTTGGACAGTTACTGGAGGACAAGGGCGGGGTAATCCATGCTCGAATTTGCCAGGGGGTACCTTGAATTTTCCAACATGTCTGTTTGATCCTTATGGTGTGATAACAAATAAATCAAAACGATTTTGGACGATGAATGAATTTTCAACCGATTTGTATGTGAATGATTTGTCATTGCCCAATATGTATAGGCATATTGTTCAAAGTAAGAAAACAGTTTATTATCATACTTTCAATCGGGACAAACAGGTAGTTACTCCAGAGAATATCGGTAAAATCACTTGCCTTCAGTTCCACCTCGAAGGTATGGTGGTAAGGACTTGCCAGTTCAGCCACACTACACCAGTCTGTGAAATCAAAGCAAATGTAAGAGAGGAAAACTCAAAAGGGATTGTCTTGGTCAGTGCCCGTTTTGCTTTGGCAAAAGGACAACACCTAATGTCAGTTTGCCGTGATGGCCATGTAACATACACCCTTCTTCTATGTGGTTCTAAGGGACATAATACCTGTCACAGGGAACACACGTCTTTTCTCTGTTATTCTTATCGGAAATCTGACGCACATGTCGTGGATTCCAGCAGTTCTGACAGCTCATCTTCCTCATATACATGCAATGATGGTGTCAGCAATATGTCTTATAGTCTGGTGTGTGATTTTGTACCTGACTGTCCACAGTCCAGTGATGAGATATTTTGTTATCAGCCATTGTGTAGAAAAACATTTACATGCACCGATGGACGATGTCTATCCTATGATAGAGTGTGTGACCAAATATCCCACTGCTATGACAAATCTGATGAGGAACACTGTAACGTTTTCAAAATTCAAGATTTTAATATTGGCAAACGTTTTCCGTCTCCTGCTCTTATAAATTTTGATGGCATTAGGCGTTTCATCGTAACACAGTTGAATTCCAGCGAGTCGTGTCCTGACAGTCACTATCGTTGTCATGGTGAATACAATGACTGTCTGCCGGTTTACACACGATGCAATGGGATGTATGACTGTATAGATCACCAGGATGAACAGAGATGCGTTGAGATGACGTGTCCAGGGTTTTATCAATGCAGGCTTTCAAAGATATGTGTACATAGTGAGCACATGTGTGATGGCTGGCCTCACTGTCCACAGTATGACGATGAACTGTGGTGTGATGTGATTTGTCCTGTAGGCTGCCTCTGTCAAGTCCACGATTTTTTATGTCTTCAGAGTTTCCGTGCAGAACTCTTCCTTCACATTAGATATTTGGATGCCACAGAATCTGGCATGACACTGACAGACGTAAGTAACAATCTCTACCTTATTCATCTGATTCTTGTGAAATGTAATCTAGTAAACTTGCCTAAAATACGGTTATCGAATTTGAGGATACTTGACCTCGGTAGCAACAAGCTGCAGCATGTCAACCTAACTTCTTTCCTTCATTTAAATAATATACAGTCACTGATTTTGTCGAAGAATCCTCTGACCTCAGTGTCTCATGCAGCTTCTGTTATGATCCAAAAGAGTGTGCTAAAAATGATCGATCTGTCGCACACAAAACTAACCGCCTTCAGTTTCAAAGTTCTGGAGCAATTTCCTAGCTTGCAGAAACTGAATCTTTCCTTCACTGACATCCACACTATCAGAGGAAACCGTTTTCAGTCCTATACCTCTGCTGAAGGAACTGTACATGGACGGCAGCCCTGTGAATGTCTTTCCACCTGACATCTTCGCACATCTCGTCTTTTTGCGTTTCATCTCCACACAGAACTACAAACTATGCTGCGTGGAAATACTCCCATATGACTTTGATTCTTCACGTTGTTATGCCCCTAAAAGTGAAATTTCATCGTGTGAAGATTTATTGCAGTCATGGACTTATCGAGGATTTCTGTGGCTGATGGCTTTTCTGGCACTGTCTGGTAACTTGGTCTGTTTCTCTGCACGTTTATTGGTAAGGAGCATGGCGTCCTCAGCTGGCTTCAGCGTGTTCGTCACCAACCTCAACATGGCTGACCTCTTGATGGGTGTTTACATGACTGTTATAGGAGTGGCCGATGAACAGTTTCGTGGTAAATATCTTCACCATGATGATGCGTGGAAGAGCAGTGTGATCTGTAAGGTGGCTGGCTGCCTGTCTTTACTGTCCAATGAGGTGTCAGCTTTAATCATCTGCCTGATCACTTTGGATCGTTTTATTGTCCTTTGTTTTCCATTTATGACCTTGAGGTTCAAACGAACCTCAGCCAAGATTGCTTGTCTGTTGATCTGGATGGTTGGTTGGTTTCTGGCCTTGTTGCCTTTACTCCCAGTGACGTCACACTGGAAGTTTTACAGCCAGACAGGAATCTGTATTCCTCTACCAGTGACGAGACAAGAGTTCAAAGGAAAATTGTATTCTTTCAGCGTGTTGATTGTTCTCAATTTTGTTCTGTTTTTGTTCATCTCTTTTGGTCAGGCATTTATCTACTGGTCAGTACAGAAAAATGCTTTGAAGGTGAACACTACACAAACGTCACAGGACATGACTATAGCTCGTCGGTTGATCACCATTGCACTAACCGATTTTCTGTGCTGGTTTCCTATTGGCTTGTGCGGAATGTTGGCATTGGCTGGTGTTGCTATTTCTGGAGAAGTGAATGTTGCCCTGGCAACGTTGGTTCTACCATTAAACTCTGCTATTAATCCCTTTATGTATACATTCAACACTTTGGCAGAAAAGCGGAGGAAAATCAAGGAATCTAGATTCTTGAAATGGATGGAGTCACACGCTGATTCGATTGCATTGTAACAAACTCTATGATGAAAGATAGTAATAAAATTGCGAACGTTTGCTGCTTACTCTGTTTATTACTTTATCATAGACCATAGCTTGGTAATAGCTGCGCATAAATCCCTTGCAGTAGGAGAAAAATTAAAATTCTTTTGTTGTGCTGCATGAATGGGAGCAAGATGCGTTCTGGGTTTTAGGAGCAGGGGTCAGAAACGGAGACATGCATGTCTGTGAGGACTAGAGGGTGCCTGTACTGGTGATGCATTTTAAACGCCACACACATTTGATAGAATTGAAAGATCTAGTTGCAAATTGAGGCGACTGCAGGCGGAAATCTAAACACATTTTAAATTTTATTAATAGCACACCGCCAAAATAGAAAAAGTAGACAAACGAATTACAAGACAAAACACGACGCGTTTCGACCTCTTAGGTCTTCTTCACGCAAGATACAAAACGCTCAGGACAACGAAAATGAACAAGCAATCACTTATCTTCATCCATTTATCTTTATCTTTCAAAATTGAAAGACCATAGTTTTCACATTTCACATCACACACACACTTTTGATAGGATTGAAAGACCATAGTTGTGTCTGCTCCGCAATGGATGTCCTCCATTAAGCAGTTCGCGTGAGATATACTCACACATTCTTTAGTTTGACTGGGCATAATGGATGTACTTTTAACTCGCTTCCCCCATGATACTTGCTTGAATTTCTGACATCCCCTCGCTACCAGCACTGCAACTTCAGTACTCCCCTTTGGGCGTTATAACAAAGGTTTTCGAGTTTCAGTGCTCTCGTGGTCCCCACCTTGGTGAATTGGGATGTGAAAGGCAATGCAGTTGCTCATAGTTGACTAGAGGTCTAGAAACTGAAGGTAAGAATTATGTTTGAGAGTATAATCAAGAAGACAAAGAAGAATGAACAAGAAGAAGAAGAAGAAGAAGGAGAGAAAAGGAAGGAAGGAAGAGAAGGAGAAGAAGAAGAGTAGAAGAAAACCGATGATGACGATGAGCGAATAATACGTTGACGTTTGTTTGAAAAGTAGAGACAGCATACCGCTTCACGGCTCTCTGTGCTTCCATCACCAGCTTGTACTTTCTGAACAAGGTTCATCAAGCCAGTCAGAAAGATGGCTCGCTGATTTCACTGATACACTGGCTGACAATATGATCACGAATAAACTAACGGCCATTACAATCATGAAAATACTGGCTGACAATACAATCAGATACACTGGCTGACAATACAATCACAGATACACTGGCTGACAATACAGTCATAGATACACTGACTGACAATACAATCACAGATACTCTGACTGACGGTGCACAGATACACAGTCGCAGATACACTCATTGACAATACAGTCACAGATACACTGACTGACAATACAATCACAGATACTCTGACTGACGGTGCACAGATCAAAGTCACAGATACACTGACTGCCAATACATTCACAGATACACTGGCTGAACAACACAGTCACAGATACACTGACTGACAATACAATCACAGATACACTGGTTGACAATACAGTCACAGATACATTGGCTGACAATAACAATCACAGATACACTGGCTGATAGTACAATCACAGATACACTGGCTGACAATACAATCACAGATACACTGGCTGACAACACAATCACAGATACACTGGCTGACAATACATTCACAGATACACGCTGACAATTTACAGTACACTGGCTGACAATACATTCACAGATACACTGGCTGACAACACAATCACAGATACACTGGCTGACAATACAATCACAGACACACTGGCTGACAATACATTCACAGATACACTGGCTGACAATACATTCACAGATACACTGGCTGACAATAATTCAAAGATACACTGGCTGACAACACAATCACAGATACACTGGCTGACAACACAATCACAGATACACTGGCTGACAATACAATCACAGATACACTGGCTGACAATACAATCGCAGATACACTGGCTGACAATACATTCACAGATACACTGACTCGCGAACATAATACAATCGCAGATACACTGGCTGACAATACAATCACAGATACACTGGCTGACAATACATTTACAGATACACTGGCTGACAATACATTCACAGATACACTGGCTGACAATGACATTCACAGATACACTGGCTGACAATACATTTACAGATACATGGCTGACACTACAATCACAGATACACTGGCTGACAATACAATCACAGATACACTGGCTGACAATACATTCACAGATACACTGGCTGACCTACAATCACAGACACACTGGCTGACAATACATTCACAGATACACTGGCTGACAATACAATCACAGATACACTGGCTGACAATACAATCACAGATACACTGGCTGACAATACAATCACAGATACACTGGCTGACAAAACCATCACAAAACCATCACTGTCTGTGATTTACGGCTGGCCTGTAATCCTTCGCCCAGTTCATAGCCCCCCCCCCCTCCCCCCTCCAATCTATTCTATTCACCACCATCCTTCTTCTTTGTCTTTTTCTATCTGTCTCTCTGAATGAGGTGAAATAATTGAAGAGGGGTGTGGGGAGAGAGAGATGGTAAGCACCACCACAGTCAGTCAACAGCAAAACCTGAAAACTGGAGGGGCTGACGGGGTGGGGAGAAGGGTGAGGGCAGTCGGTTACAGGCATGACTCCTACCAAACATTCAACAGCTATCAGCTGACCATAGAAAGGCTGTTATAGGCATGACTCCTACCAAACATTCAGCAGCTATCGCTGACCATAGAAAGGCTGTTATAGGCATGACTCCTATCAAACATTCAGCAGCTATCAGCTGACCATAGAAAGGCTGTTATAGGCATACTCCTACCAAACATTCAGCAGCTATCAGCTGACCATAGAAAGGCTGTTATAGGAATGACTCCTACCAAACATTCAGCAGCTATCAGCTGACCATAGAAAGGCTGTTATAGGAATGACTCCTACCAAACATTCAGCAGCTATCAGCTGCCCATAAGCGATAGAATGACGCAATTGGCCACGCCAAGAAGCAAGGGAGCCAGAAAAGAAGGGGGAGAGGAGAACTGGGAATTGGTTGACTGCAAAGCTGCAAGAGTGCCCCATGAGCAGGGAAAGTGGCCACTGGCTATCTTCATGGCCCAGCATCATTACAAATATCGTCGGTGGTAGTGCGATTGCTCAACTCTAATCAGTAATGGCTAACGACTGCAGTTTGGAGAATGTTCATGGTGGCAAAGATCTGCACTGACCTGACTTCTGTTACAAACGTGAACTGTAAATTGCTTACCGTCTCCTTGGACTTCATCATCGCTGGAACTGATTTCTTTTTTGTCACGGTGATAATAATGATGACGGTGATGATGATGATGATAACGATGATGATGATGATGATGATGTATGATGATGATAATGATGATGGTGATGATGATGATAACGATGATGATGATGATAATGATGATGAAGATGGTGACGACGACGACGATGATGCAGATGACGACGACGACGACGACGACGACGATGATGATGATGATGACGCCGACGACGATGACGACGATGATGATGCAGATGATGATGATGTAGATGACGACGACGACGAGACGATGATGATGATAATTGATGGTGATGATGATGATGATGATGACGACGATAATGATGATGATAATGGTGATGATGGTGGTAATAACGATGATTTTTTGTGTAAGGCAGCGTAATGTAAAAACGCTTTAAAGTGGAGTTATATTCAATTATTGTGGAAGGAACCATAATGTAAGTGTGTTCTCACGGTGGAATTATGTTCAGTTTTATTGAAGACAATATGATATAAGAATGCTTTTATTGTGGAGTTGTGCTCAATTATTGTGGTAGGCAATATAATGTGACAGTGCTTTCATATTGGAGTAATGTTCAATTATTGTGGAAGGCAATATAATGTAATAGTGCTTTCATGTTGGAGTAATGTTCAATTATTGTGGAAGGCAATATAATGTAATAGTGCTTTCATGTTGGAGTAATGTTCAATTATTGTGGAAGGCAATATAATGTATATATAGTTGCTTTTTCATATGTTGCGACTTACGTCCAGTTATTGTGGAAGCCAGCATAGTGCTACACACTGCTTCCATGATGGAGTAATGTTCAATTTCATTGTAGGATGCAGCATGACGTAATAGTGCGTTCACGATGGAGTAACATGGCGTAATAGTGCTTTCATGGCGGAGAAGAGTAATAAGTAATAGACGCTTTCATGTGGTAAATGAAGTAATAGAGTCATGATGGTAACATAACGTAATAGTGCCTTCATGATGGAGTAATATGACGTAATAGTTTTCGTAGTGGTGAAACATGACGTAATACTGCTTATTAGCTGGAGTAAATGACGTAACACAGCTTTCATGAAGGATAGCATGACGTAATAGTGCCTTCATGATGGAGTAACGTGAGGCAATGGTGCTCTCATGATGGACTAACATGACGTAATAGTGCTTTCACGATGGAGTAATGTTCATTTCATTGTGGGAGGCAGTATGACGTAATAGTGCTTTCATGATGGAGTAACATGACGTAATAGTGCTTCCATGATGGAGTGATGTTCAATTATTGTTGGAGGGAGTATGACGTAATAGTGTTTTCATGATGGAATACTGTTCAATTATTGTTGGATGCAGTGTGATGTAATACTGCTTTCAAAATAGAGTAATGTTCACTGTTTGTGGGAGGCAGCATGACGTAATAGTGCTTTCATGGTGGAGTTACATGACCTAATGGTGCTTTCATGATGCAGTAACATGACGTAGTAGTGCTTTCATGATGGGGTTATGTTCAACTAGTGTGGGATGCAGCATGACGTAATAGTGCTTTTATGATGGAGATACATGACGTAATAGATCTTCCATGAGGGAGTAACATGACGTAATAGTACCTTCATGACGGAGTAACATGACGTTATAGTGCTTTCATGGTGGAGTAAACGTTGATGGCGGAATTATGCTTAAGGCAGGCATCACGTGACATACAGTAGCGTCTTACATTACCTAACATTCCCTGCCAGTAGAGATCTTCTCAGATTCTGTCTCTGGTTTTCTTCACACCTGCACATCACCAAATAGTGAACACTTCTGTTCTCAGCTTCATGGGTACTGGGACCTGAGAGAAGACTGTCCACTTTATGACTCATTGATTTCGTTCTGTGTGCTGTTTCCAAATTGAATGCTTTACCCTTAGTGATCTGGATCTGTCTTTTGTCTGCGGCAAGTTCACAAAAACTTGTAAGTGTGTGGGGAGTCTTTCTCTCTAATATGTTAGGCGTTACTGATCCAAGAGATGAGTCTGACTTCTAGAGGTTTGGGCTCTTTTTGCTTCCTTCCTGTGAGTCTTTTTGACTGTTTCATCAGCAGCTTGAAGAAGTTGCTGTTGTCGTTTGAACTGCATTTACATCCTCTCTACTTCTCTACCCACCATACCTGTTATTGCATGCATACATTACGTGTCAGTTAGAAATTGTAACTGCCTCTTTTTTTCTTTTTTTTTTGACACTTTAAGGCACATGATTTAGATCTGTCTTTTTAATGAATTAATGACTATTATCTTGTCATATGATCAGTGGTTTAAAAGGCATCCAAATAAGGAATAGAGAGATGCAAAACGTGCAAATGTCTCAATTTAGCATTTAACAAGGTATGTAAGTCACTAACATAGGTGAAGAACAAAACAGGACCTTATGTAGAATCTCGTGGCATTCCATATACGACAGACTTAAATTTTCATGATTTGTTTTTCATAATTACTGTTCGCTATTACAAACAAAAGATGACATGGGATTTATACATTCTTGAGTTAGTGTAATTCAGGAGTCAGTGTGCAAAATTCAAATCTATCTTAAAGCAGACGCTGTCCAATAAGGTTTTTTCTCAAGATTAGTGTAAAAGGGATGTCAACAGATTTAAGTCATTACGCCACAGGTAAGACATTAAGCTATATAAGGACTGTATGGCAGGAATCATTTCATAGAACAAAGCCTGACTTCATAAAGTGTATTTAGCATGGTTAGCAGATTTTAGGAGGCTATAAATGTAGATAACAATGAGTAGCAATGTATCATGAATTAAGAGAATCACTTGATTTGTGAGAAGAATACCTTTGACCTCCTTTGTTATAAAAGGAAACATATTATTTGTCCAGCCATGCACAACTTTTATAGGTATGTCAGTGTACATTAATAATTACTCAACGGTTTACTATTCTAACTTTTCAAATATCTCTCATCTGTGTCTGATTGTTTCAAAAGTGACAGAGTTTTATAGAAGTCAAAAAGGGTCAATAGTTTGAGACCTAGATGAAAATATTCTGTGAATAAAGGTGTTGTTCTGCGTGCCACAAACAATTTTCGCAATATGTTCAAAACGATAATGACTGATTTCAATCGGTGATGATTTGCTAATTTCCTAATAAATCATTCCTACTTTCTTTCTTTTTATTGGCTTTCCAGATCTGACGAGAATTCCTCATGGAAGCTAACATCTTTCGGAAATCATCGTCCTTAGATTTGCCTTTCGTTTACATTTTCCCCATTCTTTTCTTATTGTTTTGTTTCTTAAGCCGTGTAGATCTTTTAGAGATGATCACAGATATACACTGATGTTATGTGTCAATGTCTTTTGCTATAAAGGTGTTTTGTCTCTTGCTTTTCTCTTCTCTTTATGAACAGAGCATACTTGTGACGCACAAAATCAACTGTATTGATCGAATTCAGATGCTACGGCTTGCTAGCCATGGAGTTTGCATTGCACTCTCTACAATCCTATATGACGTAACTTGTATGAGAAAAAGGAATATAGTTGTATTTGGTATCTGTTAACTGATAGGTAAGCAATGATGAATTTGGAAGAAAAAGAACTACAATATTTAGTTACTTTTCTTCAAAAAGTGAGGTGAAGAAATTCATTCTCAATCTGATTTTCTTTACAAAAATCCCTCAATCCCAGGCACAAAAAAATATAAAATCAACGTCAAACTGTAGTTCTCAAAGCATGCGAAAAACAGTGTTAAAGGAAATATCATCAGAAACAAAGCGACTTGATCTTTTAACTTTTTTGTTTTCCAAAACTTCAGCTAATTGAAAATGGGAAATGAAATGAGGCACGGGAACAGTAAACAATAAACAGTAAACAAGTAGGGTAATCTTTTGCTCCCATAAGAAAACCTAACACAGAGTAACTTTTATTCAAGACTGGCACAGCCTTTTAAACTTGAATAAAGTCAGGCAAATACATAGACGAACAATCTAATAGTGGGGGAAAAAACAAGTGCAGGCCAACAACTGAACTGTCTTCATAGTAATGACTTGGCAAAGATTTGGACTTAAGGGAGGGAGTTTGAAGATGGAGAAACTGGGAATATGAAATTAAGAAAATATGTTACAGATATGAAA